>JAKTWI010000386.1:0-23065 GCA_030561065.1 Sporopachydermia cereana | reverse complement strand
GAGAGAAATTGCAGTTGTAGGACGTCATCAAAGACGGTGCAAAAGTGGCGGTGTTTTACGAGCCGACTCCCGAAGTCCCTTGCGCGAGAGGTGCAGAAGCAGAGCTATCGGCATTTTGGTACCAGAGAAGTCATTGAGAGAATCTCGGAAGAATATCTGGAAGGCACAGAAACTGATATTCTGTGATATCTGAGATCACTGAACGTTGTAGAGGCTTTTGGCATCTTTCCAGGTGGTTGATACAAAGAAAGGCGGGACTTCTGCCGAGGAAACCTGACGGAAGCTCCTTGCTCTCTCTTTCTGAAAATTAGAGACTCTGAAACTACTGTTCATTCCCCTCACAGCATCAGTCATGTCATCTTTCACTATGGCATCGCG
The DNA here is from genome assembly GCA_030561065.1 of Sporopachydermia cereana. Classification (NCBI taxonomy): domain Eukaryota; kingdom Fungi; phylum Ascomycota; class Sporopachydermiomycetes; order Sporopachydermiales; family Sporopachydermiaceae; genus Sporopachydermia; species Sporopachydermia cereana. The sequence goes on along the minus strand of JAKTWI010000386.1, from coordinate 22,687 downwards.
TTTTACAGTTGCCCAGGGCCGGCGGTTCTTTTCAGGAAATGTGCCGGTGATGAAGCCGCTGAAGCTGTCTGGGTTTCTATCCCGCATGCCTTTGAAGCTGTATAAACCGGCCACTGATGGCGGTCTGTCATTTTTCACCAAAACTGCTCTGATGCGGAAGGCCAAACAACCCCCCTTGCTGCAATCCAACATTCTGCTTTTGCCTTTCAGGCAGGTGAGGCCGAAGTGTTTCGACATTATAACCAGAGCTTCGGGCCGAAGTGCAAAACCGACTCTCGGCCAGCAGACGTTCGGACAGCAGAAACGGACCTACCGATGGAGGTCTCCCCCTAACAGAGTTAACGGAGCGCTTTCCTCTAACGTCAAAAATGCCGTCCTGTTTACCCTGGTGATGTTCCCTTTGTTGTTTGTGGGTGTGCCTCTGCTGTTTAAAAAGACTCCGCTGGCGTATTTCCAGGCACACCCAATCCATTTCCTCTACGGCCTGATTGGTCTGAATGTGGCAGTGTTTGCTTGCTTCACTCTGGGGAGATTCCCGCTGATTTTGGATCGGTTTTTTATGCTACAAACCGGGCCGCTTTTCACCATAGCAAGCATGATTTTGTCTTCATTCGCGCATATGGAGTTTTTGCATTTGGCCACCAACATGATAACCATCTGGTTTGTGGGTAAAACTGTTCTTTTCACGATTGGCACTGGTGCCACTGCGTCGCTCTATCTCAACTCTGCTTTGTTTGGTTCTTTGAGTTCAATGCTTGTTCCGTATCTTTCCGCGTTGCCGAAAGGGGTTTGGGAAGCCCAGATGGCCCTAGCTCGCTATAATGGCAGTTTGGGAGCGTCCAATGCGGCTTTTGGTCTTTTTACTTTTTTCGCCATGTGCTACCCGCATCAGCCAGTGTTATTGCTCTTTGTACCTGCTCCTGGTGGAGCTCTGGGTGCGCTTGGGATTGCCACTGCAGTCAATGTGGCTGGCGTGGTTTTGAAATGGGGGAGATTTGATTTCGCTGGGCACATTGGCGGCACGATCATGGGCCTGATCTACTATGAACTATACAAACACTTTTCAAAGTACCTATAGGGAAGGTAGGCTGAGAGTGGCAGAGTCTCTATGGGTCAGACATACCATTTTGGTTCATGGCAGATCGATAATTCATAGGTTTTTGTATATACATATCATCTCGTTAGCCTTAGACGATGGGGCCTTGAGTCCTTTATTCCTTTAGTCCTTAGCACATCCTTAGCACATTCTTTTCTTGAATTCTCATACTCTTCACACTCCTCACATTCACCAACCTGTGAGTCTTGAGTTGATTAACGTCATTCTGAGCATCTGCTCTCTCCATATATCTGCATCCTCCTAGTTTGCGTTATCTTCCAAACTTTGCTTCACAACAAACTCCCCCGTCTTTGTCTTTTCACTGGCCAGATCAATAGGATTCCACTTCTCGCCCACGCCGCTGAGTCCTTCCAACTGCTTGTCGGCTTCTGGACTCTGCATCAGCACATCCCACTGCTTCAGATCATTGTATGTGAGTGTTTTCGATCGCGGCTTGAGAATAGAGTCGTCTGGTGACAGGCTGGGGTCCGAGGGCTGGAAAGAATGCACGTGGTTTATGAATGCCAGCTGCTTCAGCAGCGCAGCTCGCGTCGTTTCTTCCTCTTGTTGGTTTGCCGGTTTTGGCAATGCTGACAGTTTCAGCAGCTTGTTGATCTCAGCTCCAGTTATGTGTTGCTCGGATGAAGTATCTTCAGACAGCAAAGAGGAAACTGACCATCCAGGCTCAATCTCCAGAAGCTTGTCAACATCGCCGCTGCTCTTGAGAGGGGAACCTATTTGTATTCCATTTGCTGCCGTGGTTTGTGTCCTTTGAAAAATCAGGTAAGACGTGGCTATCGTTCTTTCTAGCACGAGCGGGTACCGATAGATACTTTTCAACATGTTGGAGATTCGTCCGTGGCTTATTGACTGCCGGGCGTTCAGTGATGGTCGTCACTGACCAGACTTAAAATCCAATTACCGAGCAACTCCGGCTTTATACCACACATCAACACCTCATAGTTTCTACAACTCCAAGCTCAACTGCTGATTCTACTCTATCCTCTCAAATCTCATCTCCATTTCCTCATATCAAACATTACGCTCCATCTCCTTTGACGCACCTATATGCACTCATATGCACACATATGTAATATCAACGCACAAGCTCAATCCACGTGATCTCTCTTTGCTCCCAATTTCAGATCACATAATTAATATACATCTGGCATCCTGTCCCATATCACCCCTACCCCTACGCCTCTCACCTGCCGGCTAAGCCACAGGGATTGTTGGTGAAACAGATATGGGACAGCCATTGTCTTGTATGGATGGCATTAAGGCAAATTGATAATAAAGAAACAGATTGCCCACTTGAGAAAAGACGGGGAATTAAGCAGTGTTGACAGTGCATTGTAGCTGTGAAGAAGGTGCGAGATCTTTTGATTGATTGGTGCTACTTGCCTGAGGTAGATTTGCATCTGCGGAAGTACTTACTCAACTGACTGATAAGAGCTCATAGAAGTATCAAGAGTGCCAACAATATACAGCCAGGGATTTATTGCTGTGGCTATTGAAGAGATTACAGCTTTAAAGGACGAAACAGTGCTGGAAAGAGCTATCTGAACCCTTTTCGTGCAGAACTCTTTGAAACACACCAGCTGCACACAATGAGTTGGACGGGATTCAAGAAAGCGGTGAACCGAGCCGGCACATCTGTGATGATGAAAGCCGGTCAGGTGGAGAAAACGATTGACAAGGGTTATGAGATGGAAGAACGCCGATTCCGCGTGCTGGAAGCCAGTGCGAAGAAAATGGAGAAAGAAGCCAAGGGGTATTTGGACTCTCTGCGGGCCATGACTGCCTCTCAGTCGTCTATTGCGGAGACTATGAAGGCCTTTTTTGGAGACGGCATCACCTCTCTGGATGGCGTTGGCAACTACTACGTGCAGGCGATTCAGGAGCTGGATGCCGAGACGGTGAAAGAGCTGGACGGACCCTATCGGGAGACAGTTTTGGACCCCATTTCCCGCTTCTGTGCATATTTTGTTGATATCAACGAGGCCATCAAGAAAAGATCCCACAAAATGATGGATTACGATGCGCTGAGAGCCAAAGCGAAGAAGCTGGCGGAGAAACCCAGTGACGATGTCTCGAAACTGCCCAGAGTGGAAAAGGATCTCCAATTCGCCAAAGAGGTGTACGAAAACCTGAATAATCAGCTCAAGACAGAACTGCCACAGCTGATTGATCTGCGAGTGCCTTACTTGGATCCTTCCTTTGAAGCCCTGGTGAAAATCCAGCTTCGGTTCTGTACTGAGGCATATACCAGACTAGCACAGGTGCAACAGTACTTGGATGCCCAGAGCCGAGAGGAATACACAGCAGGTCTGCTGGATCAACGGGTAGATGAGGTTCTCCAGCGCATGAGAGAACTAAACATCACAGCCTTGGACAAGTAGTAGTGTGGAATAGAGACAGACGTTAGAGTTTGTTTGACGTGGAACTACATTACACATGTTACCATATTGAGTGTCTATTGATTTAGTGTACAGAGTAGAGTCATGAAGCCGCTCACCACCTGCGGCACATCAACCCATAGGTGCGTACATAACCTGGGTGACAAACTTCTTTGAGTATCGCGTGATAGTGGCCACAGCCAGCACATTGTTCTTGATACTGCTTGTGGCAAGATGGTTCAGAACCACATAGTTTGGTTGCTCCAGAACCCTGGAGGAGTCATCCAGCAGATCGTTCAGAATCATAGAGTCCAAATGCACCGGCAGATGCGGGATATCTGGAGGATCCTCTCCGTAGCCACTGTAAAGTGGAGTAAACTGCCGAGGGATCTCGGTACAGTACTCAAGAGGCTTTTCCTTGATACTGTCTAGTCCAAATTCCTTGTCGATATCGACCCCGTAGTATCCTCCATAGTTTGACACCTCAGTGTCATATTCATCTTTGGAAAGGAAATCAGATGGAGGAGAGGACCCATGCAGATCGACATAGTTGACAAAGTTGCCCTGGTCATCGGTAGCTGTGGGATAACCATCAGAGCAGAAGGGCTCTGAGTTTACCAGAAACCTGAATCTGTGGGTTTTACCCATTTCCAGATTGAATGTGGCTCCGAAATAGGGCCTGGAGCCATCAGGGGGATACACTTTCGGCAAAGGCGTAGGGATCCAGTTTGTGAAAGAGCCAACAACCATAACGGTAGAAACATCTATCTCGTCTCTGAACTCAATAGGAATAGGAGTAGTTCCGGCTTGCAGCTGATACGCATCCATGTGGGACTCGGAGGCAAACTCCTGGTGCTCTGAAGTGGCCCAGTTTGATATCATGTTGTTCTCTTCAATCAGATTAACGTTGCAGGAATGGGTGGGTGTGCCAATTGAGTGATTGAGAGGGTTGCTGTCATTGAACGTCTCGTCATATGGGGGAGGCCGGGAAGTGTACTCTGTTTGTAGTTCTTGCACCTGAGATGGGTGTATATCAGGAGGTGAATTTGTTGCTCCTTCCATCTCAACATCACCATCGTACCTCTCAGCTGATTGATTCTCGGCTGTATTTTCTTCACTCTCCAAAGGTCCATGATTATCCAAACCTGTCCTGTGATTCAAGGAGGGATTATCAGTGGAGTTGACGCTTGGAATTACCATCAGTGCCGTAGACTCCTCTCTTCTAGTCCTTGGACGAGCATGATTTCTTGCTATATCAGGCGGCTTCCAGCTTTCAATCAGCTCTGATGTTTGGTGGAGAGGCTTTCGAGTGGCAGCGGAATGCGCATTCCCCATACTTGAATGAAAGCTGTTTGATTAATCAAGAAAAGACGCTGGTATCAGGGGACTGTCACTACTCCACGAGAACCCTGTGTCAGTTCTAATTGCTTTGAAAGCAGCCAGAACCAAAAAGTAAGCAAATCTGACAGTATTATCTTTAGTTGGAGCAATTGGAAACCTTGGCTAATTCAGTGAGAATATTAGGTGGGCGTCACCGTTTGGCAACATGAAAAGGTCTCTTCAGCCTATTGTCTTCAATGTATGCCGACTATTCCGTCGAATTTCAGCTGACAGATTTTTCAAAGTGGGCCCTTAATCAAATCAAGATTCTGCCGAGAGCCAAAGTACTAATCACGGAAAAATATCATAGAACTCTTGGTTGACGTCGGTGCTATCTGGACTTGTTTCGTCACACAACCTTCATCTTTCAGATGGTATCCCGTCGTTAGTAGGAAAGATGTTCTGTTCTGCTCCAACAAAAAATTGCACTTATCCCATGGAAATCTCTTGTCTCCAAGGTTTTGGAATTACATCTTCAGTCTACACTGAGTCTTACTTTTCCCGTATATACTCCAGTCAAATCAGTTACGCCATCCCTCAGGGCTTTTCCATCGAAGGGCTTCTCAGAGCTCAGCGGCCTCCAAATTAAGCTTTGCAACGCTCGGGGTACCCCGCAAAATTTTATGCAGGGAGTGCATGAAGAGCTGAAACCTTAATGCATTGGAGTTGGAGTAATTGCAGGATGCGGGGTGAGATGCGAAGCCCAAGAAGCAAAAACGTGGTTTGAGGTACAAGTCTTGAATCTTTAGCAGGGAGCTACAAGGATTCTGAGACAATAACTAAGAGTGCTTGAATTCCAGTCTCTTGACCTACTGCCTCCTGATGTTTGTTCAGTGATAGGTTCATTCTACATTGTCTTCCATAGGAAAGACCTGTTCCGGAAACCAGTCATACGTTCTTCCGTCCAACAACAACAACGGGGCGTGCAGTCTCAAAACCACTTTTTTTCTCTAATCTCCATACATTAGACAACGATCAAACTTCTCTGACAGCTTCCTCAAACCATCAATCCCTCTCAATTCACTCATCTCTCCATCTTCTTCGACCTTTCCCTCACCTCTTCTCGTCCCAAAATCCCTCCCAGCTTGCTTCCAACCCCTTTAGGCAGGTGAGTCTTCCTTTTTGGGCAGGTGAGTCTCCAATCATTGAAGGGCGGCCTCAAAGTGTGGAGTTCGGAATGATTATGACAATTAGGGCAGAAAGAAAGAAAGGTTGAATGGTAGCCGGGGCTTGTCGGATGGGAAGTTTTGGATGTTTGGTCTCGGGAGGTGTTTGGAGGAAAGCAGGCGAGATGATGTGTGAGGTGAGAAGTGAAGTGAGCGGTAAAGGGGAGGAAGGATTGATGGCAGTAGCAGGTGGTTGATTAGAGCAAAGGAGACTATTGTAGATTGATTGTCTTCAGATGGGATGTGTCAGATTGATTGATTAAAGAAGCTGTACTGTCTAGAGAAGTTATTCGACTTGGAAGGGTTTAGTTGACTTGAGAGTACAACAGTAGTCTGAGAAAGGGGTTCGAGGAGTCTAAGCTACAGTAAGCGAGGTAGTGCTATAGAGATTGAAGACAGTGGGAGGAGAGAGAACGAGGATACAAGAGAACAACCCACAATATCACCTGACCAACTGTCTTTAACCAAAAGACTCTCTTCAGAGTCCCCAATCTCTCCAATGACAGCTCTAGAACTCAAACCATCCAGATGATTGATCCAAATTCCTTTATTGAATCTATGGGACTTGAGGAGATACCCATTGACGGTACAGTCGAGAGTGGCGAGAGAGCACTCTTTCGGTCCACAGATGTTCCCTACCGGCCAATAGTTGCCATTGGCGCTTTTGGAGGACATGTGTGTGCTCAGTCGATGCTGGCTGCTGCGGCTACTATGCCGTCGCAGCTGATGCTGTGCCACGCGTTTCAAGGTACTTTCCTGCTTCCAGGCCGAGTGAACACCCCGTTCTATTATCTCGTGTCTCATCTGCGAGACGGCAAGTCATACTCTTCAAGATTGGTTCATGTGTATCAGGACAACTCTGTTGTGGCCGATCTGGGTATATACAACGCGGCAGCAAAAATCCCCAAGGTGACACATCAGCCGGAAGATATTGACAGGCTGCTGGTACCTCAGAACCTGTGTTTTGTTGCTACAGTGAGTTTCAAGAAAAAGGATGATATGGTGATACTGAAGCATCAAGCGGAATTGGATCCGGGTTTGTCTCCTGGCGTTCTAGCTCCCGAGGGAATTGAAAAGCTGCCTCTAGCATATGAGACTGGTGTACCGGCAGATACTCACTGGAAGGAAAAACATATGGGAGAGAAAAGGTTCAAGGAGTACTTTGACAAGAACGGCTACAACCCGTCGAAACTGCTGGACATGCGTTTGGCTGACACAACCAAGTACAACTCAATGAGAAAGCCCGCTGAGCGGAGGGTGGTTCATTTTTTCCGGGCGGGAGAATCGTCTGATCTGTTGGAGGGCAACATGTTGATTGCCGCGATTATATATGCATCAGATCGGAATTCTCTCTTCACTCTTACAACTGTCCAGAATGAGTTCCCTGAGATACAACAGATTGCAAGTCTAACACACTCGCTGATAGTGCATGATCTCGACCTTCCTTCTCTCAAAGATTGGGTGATCTTGGAGGCTTGGTCTGACAGAACAGGCGATGGACGCGGCATATACAATGGAAGAATTTGGGGACATAACGGTGGTACATTGCTGTGCTCTTTCATTCAGGACGGAGTGCTTCGTGTGGGACCAGAACCTGACCCACTGGGAGCGCGCTTTCTGGACCGGGCAGCCAAGAAGATGAAGCTTTGAGAGGAAGATATGGACAGGATAATCGGCTTCATCCGATACATAATACCCTTCTACCATCACCTCTGTTTTGAAATTTTGGTGACACTTCTCTATTTAGCAGAGCCATCACGATTGAAGTGACATGCACGGGATGAGACCCGATGTTCATTGGCAGGAGATCTGATAGATGAAAGAGAACAACCTGCGATACACATTCCACATTAATTACCATAGATCTTCCAATAGAGTTTTCAATATCAATTGAGTTAATCCGCAACCAAATAGACAGACCTTCCACCTGCCAGCGAAATACACACTCATCATTTTGTTTCTCGCACCTCGGAACTCATCTCAACTTCAGGTCTCATTGCAGCTTATCCACTGTAAATCCTGGGGGGCACTCTGGAGATCACATCCCATCGCATAGTATCTCAACATGAAAATTTTTCTTTCATTATGAGGATCAATTGAATGGAAAAACAGGCAGTTCATATAGCCTTGTAAGGAATATATGAAGTCGCGGATATCATTGTGAGGTTTACAGGCGTCAAGGTGATAGACTGAAGTTTTGGAATACAAGATGAGTGAGGAAGAAGCCAAAATTCAAGTGGCCGAGGAGGCCAAACCTGCTGAGGTTGAGGCTCCAGTGGAGTCTGAGGAAAAGCCTGCTGAAACTGCACCTGCTGAGGAAAAGAAGGAGGAAGAAGAGAAGAAGGAAGGAGAGGAAAAGACAGAGACTGAAGAGAAGAAGGAGGAAGGAAAGAAAGAGGAGGAAAAGCCAGCGGAGACCGATGCCTCTAAAGAGGCTGATATCCTGGCTCAGGTTGAGTTCTACTTCTCCGATGCCAACCTGCCGACAGACAAGTTTTTGTACATGACGGCCAAGGCCAATGACGGATGGGTGCCTATATCTGTGATTGCCAATTTCAAGAGGATGAGAAAGTACAGACCTGTGGAGCTTGTTGTCTCTGCTTTGAGAAAGTCGGAGTCTCTGCTGGAAGTGAGCGACAATGGCGAGTTAGTCAGAAGAAGAATTCCCTTGGAGCCTCCCAACCAGCAGGAAAAGCAGGAGGCCCTTCAACGAACAGTGTACGCTAAGGGCTTCGGCGATGAAACAGACACAACTCAGGAGGACATTGAAGCTTTTTTCCGTCAATTTGGAGAGATCAGGCAGGTGCGTCTTCGCAGGGACGACGCGAAGAAATTCAAGTCCAGTGTTTTTGCTGAGTTTGCCAAGCTGGAAGACGCCAAGAAGTTTTTGGAATTGGACCCCAAGCCGAAATACAACGACAACGAGCTGTTGACTATGAGTAAGGCCGCCTACGTTGAGATGAAAGCTGCAGAGTACAGCTTCGGAAAATCACAAAGCCAGAAGCCCAGAAACCACAAGAAGAAGTTCAACGCCTTCAAGGACCTAGAGAAGTCTCAAAACTCCTCCAACAACAACTCCAAGAGACCCCGCAAGAACAACTCGCACGGATTCAACAAGCGACAACGCAAGACTGACGACTCCAAAGACTCCAAACCCGAGCAGACCTCCGCATCTTCCACCACTGAACCGGCCAAGGCTGCCGAAACATCCGCCTGAGCACCTGAAACTGACATACGTTCCATTCTATATGACCAAACTTCATTATCTGTAATGTTATATTATCTTCTATGACTGTCAACACCTCGTTCTGAACATCAAGTCTCCTTTTGCCTGATGACTATTAAGATCACGTGTATGGCCGTCCGTAACCATCCTCATCGGACATTACTTGTACTTGTCCGGAAACGCGAAAATGAGAGAAAACACGTGACTGTACTCAACCCAGTCGCGACTTCGCGTTATCCGCTATCGACCGTGTCAGATTTATTGTTAATATTGTTTGACTCAAGACATTGATGAAAGAAGGAAGGACAGAAAGGTGCATTTTTAGAAAGCCTGAACTGACGCAGGAGCTCTCCCGAGTCAGCATACTCAGTACGACACGACCACGAACGATGACTGAACAGATTTCTCTAGTTGACAAGTTCGGGCCGGTGGCGGATCAGCCCGAGATCCGAGCTGAATGCGAATCTCTAATGAGAGTCTACGACCTCACTCCGGAGGAACTGTTTGTCAAATGGGAGTCCTACTGTGTCACGAACGAACTGGGGATAATTGAGCTGAGCCAAGCCACATTGCAGGATCTGCGCAGTCACATCCAGAACGAACTGGAAAGGAAGCAAAAAGCGCGTCTTGATGGGTCTGCCGTTCGGTCCAAACTCTTGCCCAGGGGCAGAGTAGGAGCTGGGAACCACCCAGCCAGCCCAATGGGCACCAAACTGCCTTCTACGCCAATGTCAATCAGAAAACCCTCCAGTGGTCTTTCCAAGTCCCAGGGCTCCTCTGTGAAAAAGGCCTATAACCATATGGTTGATGACACTCCGCTGAGACCCAAACGAAGAGTCAACAATCCAGCATCCTCTTCTCCTGGTTATCCAGATACGCCATCCACGTTGAGCATCATTATGGACAATGAGCATGAATTCGGCAAGACGATTGAATCGCTGAACCCCCAAATATCAGTAGCTCAAGGCTTGTCTGACGAGGCAGAGGAGGACCAATCTGAGAGTGAGGAGCCAAAGGTCAACGTTGAGACCCAACTGGCTGTGAATTTTGATATCAAGAAATACAACTACAGGACAATGAGGCAGAAGCTGCTAGATGCTGCAGATGTGCTTGACGAGCAAATTGACGACATTCTGCAACTGGTGAAAGACCACTACAACCTTGAGTTCTCCGATTTCGGAAACCCTTCGGTGATGTCGCAGAACGAGATTGTCGTGGTGGGCCGGATTGTCCCGGACTCTCCCGAATTGCTCAACAACGGCGAACCTCTGTCGGAGTCCTCTTTGGCTCTGGAGAGCTCCCGGCTGTCTGGTTTGGGACTGCGAGTTCCTCTGAACCTCAAGTTTCTCAAAGACCCTGTAAAGGGGTTCAGCTTTTTCCCGGGACAGATTGTTGCCCTGAAGGGCAATAACGCCTCTGGCAATGAGTTTACTGTATCTGAGGTTATGGAGATCCCACCATTGCCAGCAATTGTCTCTACAACTGAAGAGATCAACACCACAATTGCCCTTCACCACAATCAAGATCTCAAGGTGGTTGTTGCCAGTGGCCCGTACACACCTGTTGACAGTCTTGACTACTCAATCATCTCCAAGCTGGTCGAGGAGCTCAACACCAACATCAGACCCCACGTGCTGATCATGCAAGGACCTTTCATTGACATCACACATCCGCATATTGTGGAGGGCGACTTTTCCTCGTTACCTCCTCAGTTTCAGACCTTCAAGAACGGTGAGCCCGTGGTAGCATTAGACGATCTGTTCAAAGTGGCCGTCTCAGCCCCGCTGAAGGCCCTCGACCCCCGCATCAGGGTTATTCTGATCCCCACTGTAAGGGATGCCTGCATTAGGCATGCCGCATACCCTCAGAGTGCGTTTGAGAGGAAGCATCTGGATCTACCCAAGACAGTGAAATGTTTCCCCAACCCCGCCAACTTCACTATTAATGATGTGACCTTTGGTGTCTCCACTCTGGACGTTTTCGCCGATCTCAAAGACACGTGCGGAGGCAAGCAGGCTCAGCGCAACCGCTTTGAGAGAATTGCCGATCACGTTATCACCCAGCGGCGGTTCTATCCCGTGTTCCCTGCCGCCATTCAGCGCAAAACGGTACATATGAAAGACTTCCCCAAGCAGGAGAACTCAGAAGAAGATGCAAATGGGGACCAGAAACCAACAATGGTTGAGCGGGAACTGTACCAGCCTCGGGCCGAGATTGACTTGCCCAATATGGGATTGGCTGACTTTGTCGGCGCCGTGCCGGATGTGCTTATTATGCCGTCAAAGCTGCTCCACTTTGCTAAAGTGGTGAAGGGAGTCATTGTTGTCAATCCGGGAAGCATTGTGAAGGGCAAGAAGGCTGGCACTTTTGCTACTTTCACCGTCCAGCCTCCGAAGCTGGAGGAGATGGACGTGGCAGACGAGGTTGAAGCTGCAGGAGAAGGGGAGAAGTATTATTACCACAGTGTGTGGAAACGGGCCAGAGTGGATCTGAATAAGGTGTAGTGTAACATAATAGCATCGCTTGATATGAATTGGATCAAACGACCCACTATGTGGATGGGGACGTACAGATTCTAGTGTACATTCTTCAACTGAAATTTCCGGGGATCCGCTGAGGGCGCCGGGATTATGCGGTAGAAACAGAAGATGGTTTTCGATGATATACATAAGGAGAAGAAGGGCAGCTCCACAGACAATAACAGAATCTGCTTTCACTCAAAACTTCACATGCGACTTATCAATCGATCCTTAGTGAAGATCTCCCTAGAGATCTTTCTTGCCCTCTTTCACTGGCTGTTTCACTTTGCCGAAGCGTATGCTGGAGAACTCTGCCACCGTTTTTGACACGTCGGTGTCGGAGTCTTTCTTAACAGTAGTCAGGAGATAGTCTGTCTTCAGGACCTCGTTCAGCGCATACTCCTTCCGGATTATATACTCCTCTCTCTTTGCCTCCTGAACTGACTTGGTGTCTGTGCTGTTCACCAGTAGGTAGATAATTTCTGACAGTACAAAGTATGCATGCTCGGAGACAAGAATCACCCCTAGGAGAACCCAACGTTTGATCCTCACCAGAGAAAGCTCGTTCGGATCTGTAATGGTATGCAGATCGCGGTACATGGCAGTGATGGATGAGGAAACAATTGACCCCAGCCATGAGAGAAACTTCAGGTTCGCCTTCCAGGGGGCAATAGAATCCACCCTTTCGGGAATGGGTCTCTTCATCTCCAGGCAGATTTTGAGAGCATCAGTCCTCAGCTGGACAAAGTTGTACACGGCATCTGCCAGAGGACTCAAGGGGAATACGGAACCAAACAAAACCAGATAGCCAAACTGAACAACCATCTCCCGGTAGTCCTCATTAACATCGTAAACCTGAAGCTGTGACTGTTCTCTGATGTATTTGAGGGTCTCTGCTTCTTCGGCAGCATCGTCAAATACAACAACACCCTCAGAAAGCTCTTTGGCTTTGGACGTTCCAACTCGAATGAGATAAGGCACAACTGTCTGAAGCAAGAGATTGACGATTTGGGCAGTACAGGCAAAGTACACTACCTGCTGGTGCAGCCTGTTGTGATTGACAGTGTAAGCCTCAGTTCTCACCATCCCTTCTCCCAGAAATGTCTGGACAGTAGTCCTGATGAAGTCCAAATGTGGGGCCAGCAGTCTGGCAAAGGGGAGGTAGACATAAGAGGTAAGAAACAGCCCCATATAGGAGGTGAGGAAGTTGAATACAAACTGCTTCCTGCAGTTTGACCGTTCATACGTCAAGGTAGTCTCGTGGTTCTCCCAGTCTGAGAACTTCAGGGATACAGTTGTGTATACTTTAGTAATCTGCGGTACAATAGCAGTAAGTAGCACTGTAGGCAGAAATGTCAGGTACTGTTTGAAAGGCCCATTGTAGAACTCTGAGATGAATATCTCCACCACGAAAACAATAGTCTGGAAGACTACCAGAACGGCACCAGAGGCAAGAGCAGCAGGCACAAAACTGAACTCCTTCACCATGCGTCTCCACTTGGGATAATACGGCACAGACTCTCCAGTCACAGGATCCTGTCTCTCTTGCTGGTAGTAGAAACTGCCCCTACGTTTGGCATTCACTGTTCCGTTCACACCCCATTCCACCACAGTGCTGTGTTCTTTCTTCTCCCAGCAGTATATCAGGGCAATTCCCCATATACTCGTCAGAACGGCAAACACAGCAGAGTAGTCTCCAAACGCCAAACGACATGTGACGCCAATCACAGCCAGGGCTACAGTCCATTTGAAATAGAACTGCAGAAAAGTAAAGTACAGAGCGATCTTCTCGCCAAAAGCAGCTCGAATCTCAGAGATATCTTGCTCGTCAAATGTGCGTTTGGTGGACCATCTTTTGATCCACCTGTCAATCAAATCCTTGTCGTGTATAGGAAAAACGTCCTCCACAAATTCCCAGCCGGCAGTACCAGGTTGTATGCCGGCATAGTCAGGACTAGTGATAAGTTGGTACACAATTCTGAGTCTTTCTGCTTGGCTCAGAGCAGCATACTGCTGAATGGCCGTCTCGCTGCCGACCTTGAAACCCCGCCCTGGAATCTTATAGGAGGCTCCGTGTAGGTAGTTTTCAAATTCCGTCTTTCGGAACAGTCTCAAGACAGCTTCATCTTCGCAGCGCGCAAGTACCAATACAGTTTTACCGTTCCCTGGACGCGTGATGACTTCAATATCAAACTGCTTCAATTTGGCTGCCAGTCTGGCAAAATTCTCCCCATCTTCCTTTGTAGGCTTATCGGCATTCGCAGAGGCGCCCTTCTTGCCTTTAGTGCTTGCGCGCTTGAATATGAGAACGTAATCAGGGAACTGTGTCTTGTCCACCAGTGAGATAACCATTTTGAGGCTGATATTAGGTATCTGGTATGTTGAGGGCTCTGCAAAAGTAAAACCCCATTGATTTCTTTCCTCAATCAAAGTCTCTTGTTTCGGCCAACAGCTTAATGACAGATACGATAGTTATTGGTTTGCTATCTTCCGGACTTCCCTTCAAAGGATGTAAGTCAACTTTCACCAGCCGCTTCTGAAACATGTTGGAGCTTCCAAGCTACCCATTCCAGAATCAATACTCTCCAATAAATATAACAGTTTCCTTTTATTCCTACACTTTTCGAGAAACATGTCTACCCCGGTTGCAATTGAATTCATTGTTTATTCCATCACACATCCTGTAGCAGCCACCTGATGTAATCACAGTTTCCGTTTCTGGCCAGATGTGGCCCTTTCAGTTGTGGGGGCTCAGCTTGCCGTGGCTTGGGACGGAGTGATACGCAGCGTCCGCAGTGTCCGGAGCCATTGATGATCACGTACTCGGAAAATGCCGCAACGCCTGACATGGTCTGCCTGGTATGACCTGCGCGACATGGGACACGGGCGTGACATGCAGACACCAATTGGAAAGAATGGCAGCAGGAAATCAGGGAAGCATTTGGATATGATGAATTTGAATAAATCAAAGATTACAGCTTTTGGTGAGTTAAATGTGTAGAAGGGATGAATTGTCGGTACTATGTGTGTGAAAGCGGCTACTGTTGTTGTCTCTTGAAGTTACCCAAGAGCTCAAATCATCGGAAATTTGGCCATCGGAGTAGATGAATTGCTTGAAAGCGCAAGTGAACATCAGACCTATACTGAGAGGTTTTACAAAGATCCAGTTTGACAACTCGCATTTGATAGCGAATCGGACATTTGCGAGCGGTAGAAATTACAGTATGGCGTCTGTCGAACTACCGGACATTGGCCGGACTCATGAACTGGTGGAGAACCTGAAACACATTGAGGCGCAAGTGGCGGAACAATGTCAAGCCAGCTCAATTGACCGGAAGCAGGTGCGACTGGTAGCTGTTTCGAAATACAAACCAGCGTCGGATATTCTGGCTTTATATCTAGAAGGGCACCGGCATTTTGGCGAGAACTACGTCCAGGAACTGGTGGGAAAGGCGGAGGTGCTGCCGAAGGATATCAATTGGCATTTCATTGGCACACTGCAGAGCAATAAGTGCAAAGATCTGGCAGCCATCCCCAATCTATGGGCAGTGGAGACTCTGGACAGTACTAAGAAGGCTAAGAAGCTGAATGATCACAGGAAAAAGGAGGACGGGCAGCTGAATGTATTTGTGCAGGTGAACACGTCTGGGGAGGATCAAAAGAGTGGGATAAGAAGTGAGAATAAGGAAGAGATTGAGCGGCTAGTGAAATTCATTCTGGAGTCGTGTCCTAATCTCAAGTTCAAGGGGCTAATGACGATTGGATCTTTGGAGCATTCTCACAGCGAAGGAGAAGAGAATCTGGATTTCAGTAAACTGGTGGAGGTCAAGAAGGATTTAATCTCTGCCCTCAATTTGGAGGAAGCGGATGTAGAACTCAGTATGGGGATGAGTAGTGACTTCCGACAGGCCATCAAACAGGGGAGTACCAACATTAGAGTCGGCAGTAATATTTTCGGAGCCAGACCGAAGAAAGAGGAGCTGAAGTGAATTGGGTAATGGAACAACTGAGGGAATAGAAGGACATTGTCGACCGCTTTCAGCATATACTGAACAACATGGGGACCGGAACACACGTTTGGGTCTAGTGGTCAGTTCTCACTACATGCATCCCATGTCTGTCACTTGTACATAACTGTGAAGTGTGCTTTCTATAGTTGCCGTTCCGCTTTCATTTCCCCGATTTTTGAGTGAACATCATTACCTCGTTAGTACAAACTACCACCACCGTTGACCTGCCAAATATGCCACTTATTCAGGGTCCCATTTCATAGAGCTCAGCGATAAATGAGCCCAGAATGGATGAGACATCTCCATCTGTAGTTCTCACCGTCACCCGATACATCTAGAGAAGTCATGTTAGTAAACATTCAATGCACTGGGAATTATCCTTTTGAGTCCAAAACTCCTGTCCAACTTCTGAAACTTACGGTAAATGCGTCATTTGGTTCCAGTCTCAGGAGACAGCCAAAACTGCCGCCCTTTACTGTTTTCAGTAAAGCCGCTCCCACTATGGAGTTGGGCGACTTGTCCACATTAGGGCAGATGCCCCAGTTCATCAGCGTGATCATTCTTTCGTTAATCTGGCGGTTCAGCTGAGTTTTGCTTCTGAACACTTTCTGGAACTGCCGGTTGTTTTCCATTCCTATCTGCTTCCATCTGCGGAAAAACTCCTCCGCAGTGAGACTCATGGGCTTTAGAAACTTGTGCAGCAGAATAGGTAACTTCAAATCAATGTTGTTCAGCGTACCGGCAGTGAATGAGATATGTATGGTGGGAGGAATAGAATAGGGCCGATTGACTGTAGCACGAAGTGTCATAGACGTTCGCCCGCGCACAGGCACATCCGCATCCAAAGACTTGTCAGTCACAATGTGGAGCGGGAGAAACTTCTCCCCAGTCTGTGAACCGGGAACTGCTATGAGCGGGACAGTAACGGCAGCATATACTGCGTTCAGAGCACTGGGACTTTTGTTCACCAAGTCCAGAGTCACAACCCCAGACTCTCCAGAGTAGTCGCTTCGGACTAGCAGCTTTACAATAGAGTTCTCAAAGAACACCCCGGAAAGGAAATGCGCCAACCGGTAGTATCCCTGTTCCCAGGTAGCAGTCAGAGCAACATCGGCATTTGTAGCAGCGGAAGTAGGCACAGAAACTTCTGCTGGAGACGTAGGACCGGCAAACGGCCCCGTTGTGGGCAGATTATCTGTGGACCCTCTAGTCAACAGACTTGCGCTGCTGTTTGACTTGTTGAGCCCTGAAAAGTCGAGTTTGCCGTTTGCTGATGAGTTGGCTCTGCCTCGGATTGTCTTGTCTCTTTGCAGTCTTGAGGATTCCAGTTTCACCAGCAATGGTGAGACTCGGGCCGGGAAAGGAGGCATTTCTTCCAGAATAGAGGACATCAGCTCAGGGTAGTCCTCACTGTACTTAATGATGTTGAGATACTCAAAAGCTCTCTGCTGAATCTCACAGTCGTAGTTGTCTGTCTGAGTTGTGAAGAACTGTTTGATCTGCGGTTTGATGTCTGGATACAGGTTGGCGAATTTGACAAACGCTGTCAACATCATGACTTTGGTAGGAGAAGATACAAACGGGTAGTGCTCTTCCAGGATCAAATACTGATCTATGGGTTCTGATTTTTTTGTATCTGCTACCAAGTGGCCATACTCGCCCAGCACAAATGCACCCATGCGGATAATGATCTCATGAACTGGCCGAGTGCTGGAGCCTTTAAGGTACTGGAGAGTCATTTTCACAAAGTAAGTCTGTACGGCTTCGTTGTTGACAACGATCTGGATAACCCGTTCCCACACGTCGTCCGTGATGTGATTTCCTCCCAGAGATATAAGCTTGAGAATTGTGTGCACATACCACTGGACATCTGAGGCATATTTCTCTGCCAATACAGCAATTTTGATCACCAGATCTTCTCTGATGGAGTAGTCAGAAGTTTCCAGATACTTCATCAGCTCGCCTGTGATTTGTTCCAGGTTGCTGCCATCACATATGCAATACAAAAGCTCCAGAGCCTTTCTGCGGACAGACACATCGCGGTCTTTCAGCAGCTGAACGATCGAGGGAAGGAACTCTCTCACAGCAATGACGTTCTTCTCAAACTGTGTAGCAACGTGGCAAAGCGCGTCAAGCGCCAAATACCGACCATTGGTCTGACTTGCTGAGAGGAAAAGACCCAAGGCATGCACGATTTTGTCCATAGTGGAGGAGTTGATGTCGAGTTTGATTGCCAGACTGATCACCTCAAACAGGATTGAGGTCTGGGCATGGGCTTGCTGGTCATTCTCTGCTGCTTTCACATTCAGACTCAGCGATTTCACCACGACCTGGATCAGAGAGCTGTTTATACTCTCATCTGTAGGTTTGTCCAGATACTGCAGCAGCTGGAATAGTTTCACTTGCAGCCAGGGACATGGTACAGAATAGTACTCATATTCCTGAGGATACTGACCGTCCAAAACAATTCTGCAGAGGCTTTTGACTGCCAGAGGATAACAGCCGGCAAAGAGATGGGGCGAGTTGGTTTGGGCCACCAGTCCCAACACCAGGGAGGTTGCCGAGGTTGCAATGCCCAAATTTGGGTCGTCTATGAATGAGATGATCCTGCGGATCCAGTCAGAGGGAAACCGCGAGGGGTCTGTGCGGAAAAGGCATAGTAGTGCTAAAGAGGCCTTTTTCTTTATCTGAGGGCTTGAGACAGGCGATTTGAGAAGATTGTAGACAGGCTCCATAAACATGTCTGCCATCATTGGCCCTCCAATTGTGGCAATACAGTGCAGCGCCAGAATGTTAAACTCCTCATTGTCGGCATTCAGATCTTTGGAGATAGAATTGATTGCTAAATGGATCATGTCGTTCTTCCCATTTAGCAATAAGGAGATCGCCAGATACCCCATCTGCTTCTCAGAGTACACGTTGGACGACAGCAGTTGTATCGACTCAACAAAGCCAAACTCCACAGGATAGCCCAGAATGTATATATACAACAGTTTGCATACATATTTCTTCAGTTGGTATCCGGTGATTGATTTAGCCGAAAAGTGTTTTTGGATGTTTGTCAGTTCCAGCCGGATACGCTTCTCCTCTACTTCTTTGATTTTGGCATTTCTGAGATCGGCAATAAACTGCACCAATCCTGTAATTCAATTGCAAGGCAAAATGAGTTCCAGAGTATGTTAGCAGTTTTCCTTTTTTCGTTCCTCAAATCCTCCGTTCCGGTCGCGCCGAGATAACAATCAACATCGCCTATTTCCTGTCTTCCACATACCTTTCATAGGTGCACCCATCTTGGCTACAAAAATGCATCTAAGCCCAATCCTCCCTATTGACAATCACAAACCCTCCTGCTCCTCAAGGATTTACTTTAGCTGGCATTTAATCATCTACAGACCTCATTGATGATCCAGATGTGCTTTCTAGGCTTCCTTCCCATCGGTATCAGCAATATGGGACTCCGGAAGATATGAAGGGAGACGGGAAATCAGACATACGAGAGGAGACCTGATGTTTAAAGTGGCGACGGAAGAGTTTAGCGGACAGCAATTTCGGTGGCAACGAGGCTGAGCTCCCCCTTTAATGGGACGGTGTTGTGAAGCTGCCGATCAGGAGCAGATCGGCAGAATAACAAGGATAGAACGAGCAAATAATGAGGAATAATGTGGATTAGAAGATCAATATGATAATGACTGACTGTGTAATTGAATTATGACTATACACCGTGATATTGAATATTTTAAAGACCGTACCTTCCCAAACCCTTAACCTTGTATACCCTTTGAAACTAACGGAACCAGCCGCGATAGCCCTGTTGAAAGAAAAACGTAATAGTACAACTCATCAAGTGAAGCAAGGAGTGCCAGTCGCAGCGTGAGCGCGCCATATGCTACTCTCTGATTGATTCCACTTGAAGAGAGAAACTCCAGCTTCTAACAGGCCATCAGCAGGCTTGGTTCGACATTAATAACATGAGGTGGACTCGATATCGTCCATGAGGATGAAGTCATGGAAGAATGGATCATCCTGTTCTGACGCTGCGGGTCATGGAGCATCGCTGCTGGATGCATCACGAACGGGACGAAATCATCGAGAGGTGAGGTGTTGGTGGCAGGCACGGCATCTGATTCAAACGGGATAGATGAGGAGTTCATATGTAGGTCCCAAGGACTTGTCATGGAGTCCTCAGCAGACAAAGGCGAGGACAGTTCTTCGACCTTCACTGTAGAGGCGAACTCCGTCTTTTCTTGTTTTTCATTGGAAAGAGATCCCATATCAGTAGCCAGAGTATCGTTGGCAACTGTTGATGTAGTGGGGTCGGGCAAGTCGAGTTGCAAGTCATCCACCGGGATTCCAGACTTTTCACTCATAGACTTGATGATTGTAGAGAGTTTCTTAATTTGTTCCAGCATTTGCTGGTTCTGGTCCAGAAGGCTGGTCTGAGTGTTCTTCAGTACCTCCACTTCAGATCGGAGGTGTTTGTTTTCACTTTGCAGCTCTTCACATTTCGTTTCCAGCTCTTCAACGTGTTTTCGCTTCTTCTCCCTTGAAGCATGAGCAGCCTGTCTGTTTCGCATGATCCGCTCTATCCGCCGCTGTTCCTTCTCTTCCTCTGTCTTGGCTCTCTTCCGGGGCGGGAGAGAACCAATAGGCATGGGAGGGACCAACTCGCCATTGCTCCGCTTCGACTTCTTACTCGCCACCAGGGCTGTAGCAAGACTGTCGGCCGACACAGTCAACGGCATCGGATCGTCCATGTTGGGACTTGTGAATGTGGAGGAGGGGTTGGATGAAATGTCATCCTTCGGCGAAAAGGTTTCAGATTCAGGCGAACTCATGTTCAAGGGATGTGTGGAAGGCGGGAGTTGGTGATGCAACGCTCAGTAATTTCAAAGTGTCAGTCTTTCCAGAAGACAGTATCATAAACAGTGTCAATATATGTTGAGCACAATATTATCTTTCCTTGTAATGTTGTAACTTGATGTGGCTCTCTAGTCGTAATGAATATTCTGTTTTCCAACAGTTCCTGAAAGGTGGAAGTGAAAGAAGTGCGGTTCTATTTAAAACATCGGGAAAGGAAAGAAGGGATGGCGCCCAGCAAGTTTCAGCTTCCAGACCAAAAGTAGGGGAACTGGACATGCAGATAAAGTTTACATTAGCTTCGATAGGGATTGATGTTACTTCCTAAAACGGACGAGTTATGATGCGAGTCCAGGCAGCGTGTTTGTATGTTTTGGGACGCATGTTTGCAATTTGCCCGGCACTCTCGCCACAAACCTGTCCGGCCCGCACAGCCACGGACTGTCCGAAAATCAGGGGCAACGGGACTGTAGGAGAAAAAGGTCATAAAGCGTACCGGACATAATGAGGCTTTTTTCATTGGAACCTGTTTGGTAGCGTATTTTGACTAGATGCCTAGCAAAAAAGCAGAGTTTAGTGCACAGTACATCACATACTTCATACTTGCTTTCAATAACTAGTTAGTTTCATCTCCTTCCTCTCATTTTGTCTGATTGCTTCACCTCTCGCTCACCACGTCAGCAGGTGATCTGCCTGCCTCACTAATCATAGTGACGCAGTCGAGCAATTACAGTTTGGGCTTTGCCGAGCTAAACTTGGCGTGTATGCACTACGGCAAATTGCCCAACTTAATTTCGGGTTGAAACTGAATTAGTTTGATTCAATTTGATGCACTCAGAAGGAATAGTCAGAGAAATCAGAGTGAAAAATATCTATCTAGCTATTAGTGAGATGAAAGGTTAAGCAATTATCACTCATACGTTCACCCAGTCGAGGATTCTTTTACATCAGCTTGATATTCTGAGTTGACTTGCAAATCGGGTTGAGAAACAACAGCTAATGGCTCCTGAAAGCAGCATGTAGTGCATGTAGTGAATGACCGGTGGGGTAAGGCTTCGAATGCATGTTCTGCACCTCAGCTGCATGTATTGAAGCACACCATTTGGAGGTCTACATGAGGCTGAATGGGGCTGTGAGAAGTGTGCCTCGAAAGTCTGCGAATACCAGGGCTGGCGAGCCATTGAATGGCCTACGGGGGCTGAAAGCGAAGGCGCGAGCAAATTGTCGGAAAACCTTCTACGTAATGGGGTGGTTAAGCTCGAGGCGCGGAAGTGTAATGTGATTTGAGAACTGCGGAGTTGAAGCTGAAAATAGCTTCCGGTGAATTATGAAACCAATTATGAACTCCGAGCTGGAACCAATGATCAGGGACCGCTGGAGTTCAGGCAGCGGCTTCAAAGTTGTGAATCAGTGTGCCAGTACTTTGTAAAGAAACTTCAGAGAAGCTCTGACAGGTCATTTTGGCACTCGTATGAGTAATCACCTGTACCGAGCACCAGCAGCTCCACGAGATATCTCGCCGCTCCTATAGTATTCAATGAATACTATTCATGATAACTCAAGTGCATATCGGAGCGCGGAGACTTTCCCAAATATAAATACCGCATCAAGTACCATAATCTCGTTTGGATGAGTCTCCCTCAGCGTTAGCCAGGGCAATCAACCATTTCTGTCGTTTTAACATCTCAAGTGGCTCTCCTCTGCGATTATCCAAGCACGTACCAGAATATCCATTCGGAACTCAAGATCGTCGGGCTTCAACAGGTAGACTTGGAGTCTCAACTCGTTGTGTTTACGCGTCGTCCCATTAGCCATCTAGCAATACCCAAAACGTCTATCACATGATTGAATCTATCCCCATTTGCACAAATATTGAGCTAATTCGGTATGCGTTCCCGTAGTCGCATTCCAGTTACCTTTTCAAGTTGAGGAGTAAATAAAGAACTCAAGTAAGAGAAGGAACCTACCAAATCAGTATGTTACTTGCCTAAAGGGTTGGAATGCGTCTTGCCTGCATGCCAGCATTTTGACGAA
>JAKTWI010000385.1:0-21219 GCA_030561065.1 Sporopachydermia cereana | reverse complement strand
GGCGCAGCATGGGGCGCAGCCTGTGGCGCAGCACTGCCGTATCGGGCAACCCATTCCGAAAACAGGCTGCCGAACACGTGCAAGCCGGAAACGGCCACCGCCGGCGGCTGGCCGCAATGCGCCACCAGCGCGCCCCACAGCGCCACCAGCTGCGCCACCGGCGCCACCGCCACAAAAGCCCCAGGCGCCACAAGCAGCGCGTCCTGCGCCACCAGCTCCTTAAAATACGCCACACTCAGCCCCAGCAGCCGCTCGGCAAAGCCGAAAACGGGAAGCCGCGGGCCGACCTTCACGGCCCGCCCACCCGCCACAGCCGCAGACACCTCCAGGAGGCTCAGCGCCTCGGCTTTCTTCACCGCCGCCGCCGCCCGCACCGCCGCCAGCTGCGCCTCCGCAGCCACCAAATCGGCACAAACGCGGAACACGGTGTGGGCCAGCCCGGTGGCGCAGCCGGGCACGGCCGGCAGAAACGCCGCCGCCAGGTACTCGTTCAGCAGCGGCGACAGACTCTGCGCCTCCGCATTCACGCCACACTGCTGCGCCACCGCGGCTATTTTGCCCGCCACGTGCCGCCGCAGCAGCGCCCACAGCTCCGACTGCTCCAGCCCCGCAGCGGGGCCGAGTGGCGCAGCCCGCTGCGGCGCCACAGTCGCCGCCACAGTCACCACAGGCGCCGAGCCGCCAGAATTCCCAATTGGGGAAACCTGCGCCACCACATGCGCCACATGCGCCACATTTCCCTCACCCTTTGCCACCGCGTCAGCCACATCCGCAAGCGCCGCCAGCGCCGCCGTCGCCGAAAACCCCGCCGGCACGTGCGCCGCGCGGGCCGCCTCGGCCCGGTCAAACGCCGTCTGCCGCTCCGCCAGCCGCTCCACAAACACCTCCACCCCGCGGTTCCGCATCGCCCGCGACAATTCTCCATACCGCGGATCAACCGTCAGAAACAGCCGGAAGTTCGGATGCGGCCGCACTTCCCGCGGCGTTCCGTCGGCATTACTGCATTCGTTCACCAATAAGGTTCCGTTCGGCTCTAAAAGGGAATTGAGCCGATCGAGGACGGAAGCGGAGCAGAGGTTGGCGTTTTCGAGGACGAGCCAGTGGCCGGCCTCGAGGGCCTCGACGAGGATCCCGTCGTACCAGCGGAAGCGGGCCGAAGCCGAGGCAGCCGAGGCGGCTGAGGTTGCCGAATGCGGAGCATCCAAAGCCGAATGAGGGATAGCCGAAGCCGAATGAAGGGTAGCCGAAGCCGAGGCATCCGAAGCCGAGGCATCCGAATGCGGGGTATGCGGGGTATGCGGGGTCGGGGCCTGCGAATGCGGGGCCTGCTGCCCCACCAACTCGGCCAGCGCCGCAAAACTCTCCGCCAAAGCCGGCACCTGCTGCGCCACACTCCCGTACTGCGCCACCAGCCGCTGCACGCCCGCCACGTCCCCGCCGTCCGCCGCTTCCGCCGCCGCCACCAGCCGCAGCAGCTGCTGCGCCACCCCCGCCCGCCCCGGCACCCTAAACTCGTCCACAAACGCCTGCTGCGCCACACGCACCACACGCGCCACACCCCGCGCCACCTCCCGCGCCACATCCACCTGCTCAAAGCCACCCAGCAGATCCATCGCGTCCACCTCGGCATTCATCGGGAACTCCACCAGCTCGGCGCCGAGCACAAAACTCAAATACCGCACTAACCCCGTCTTCCCCGCCCCGCTCGGCCCCACCAAAATGAGGGGCCACCCCGCATTCACACACGCTAGCGCCGTCTCTAGCGCGGGGACATTGCACTGCAGGTGGCGCAGCGCGGGGTACCACGCGCGGGCAAAGCGGGGCGCCCGCTGCGCCACCTCCCGGCCGAACTGCACGCTGTCGGCTGCCAAAACGGCAAGCTGCGGTGGCGGCGGCAGCAGCAGATGCGGCAGCAGCTCGGCAAAAACCGCCGCCGCCGCCGCCCGGTCCGCCGGCGTGCGGAACCGCTGCGCCACAATCAGCCCGAAAAACTCGGCCAGCCCGGCCCCGCGGTGGCGCAGCCGGAGACGCGTGTACAAGCCGAGCCACCGCAGCACGTCCCGCAAATTAAACTCCCACGGCCCGCCGGCGGCGCCGAACCGCCCGCCGGCCAGCTGCCCCGCCACCCGCAGCATCACCGCCACAAGCCCGCGCACTTCCGCTTGCGGCACCTCGGGATACACAAACGCGGCGATTTTCTCCATATCCGCCGCCCCCAGCATCTCCACATACACAACCGAAAACCGGTTCACAAACGACTTCGGCAACCCCTTCCGACTGCCGCCCTGCGCCTGCGGGTTCTGTGCCGCAAACACGCGGAACCCCGCCGCGGCACAAAAAGTGCGGTCCAGCTCGGGCACATACGCGGCCCCGCGGTGGTCCAAACACGCATTCAACCCCTCCAACACGGACTGAGACGCCAAGTTCATCTCGTCCAGCAACACCCAATCGCCGGCCTGCATGGCCCGCAGAAACGGCGCGTCTTTCCACACAAACCGGCCCGCCGGCCCGTCGGCAGACGGCACATCCGAGCCGAACAGGTCGACCAGATCCGTCTGTTCGGAAAGGTTTATACGGACGAGCCGCTTTCCGGCTGCCGACGCTAAAGCTTCAATTAGGGTAGTTTTGCCGACGCCGGGTGACCCCTCCAGGAGGATCGGCTTGCGGGTTTGCATGGCGCGGATGACGCGGAAGGCGTTGCGGGCGGTGGTGGGGGCGTGCAGGTTGAATGCGGGGGCGGGGGAGGGGGAGGGGGAGGGGGCGGGGTTGGCGGGGTAATGCGGGGTAGTGCGGGGTAGGCGGGGTAGGCGGAACGGGCCGGCCCGCACGACATCACCCTCGACAACAATCTCGGGAACGGCTTCCGCCGCGGGGCCGAAATCGACCCCCGCCAGCCGGCCGAGCTCCGCCACACAAGCGGCTTTTTCCGCTTTCAGCCGTTCCGCCGAGGCGGCCAAGTGGCCGGTCGCGTTTGTGCCCAATCCGTCAATAAACACAAGCAGCGCCCCCTGCAGCAAAGCCGCGCTCGGGCCGAGCTCGGCCTCCGTCGCGTTCACAAACTCGACCCAGGCCAAAATGTCCCGCAAAGACACGGCCCCAGTGCCGAGCGCCCCGCCGCCGTACCGCAAACCAAACCATTCGGCAAACGCCACCAACGGCTGCGCCACCTGCGCCACCGGGGGGCGCAGCCGCGCCGCCACAATCTCAGCCACATCGGCCCGGTCCTCCATGCTCGGCACCCAAATCTCGGTAAACCGGTTCCGAAGTGCCGGCGACAGCTCCTTCTTGCCGTAGTCCCCGCCAGGGTTCATTGTGGCCAGAAAGCGGAAGCGGGGCTCGGCACAAACCTCGGCATCCCGATTACCCTTTTCGGCAAGCAGCAGACTCCGCTCCGGCTCCAAAACGGAATTGAGCCGCTCTAAAACGGAATCTTCCGCTAGGGAGATTTCGTCAAACAGGAAAAACCCGCCGGTTTTCATGGCCGTGACGAGCGGGCCGTCGGTCCACTCAAACAGCTGCGCCAGTTTTTCGCGGAGGGCGGCAATGCGGGCCCGGCGCGGGGTAAGCGGGGTAAGCCGGGGCGGGGGAGGGGGAGAGGGGTTGGCGGGGTTGGAGGGGTTGGAGGGGTTCGCCTTTAAAGCGGCCTTTTCGGCTGCAAGCAGCGCGTCGTAGCGGGCCAAAAGTTCCGAGAGATCCGAGCCGGGAGAGGGCGAGCCGGGAGCGGAAGCGGAAGCGGAAGCGGAAGCGGCAGTTTCGGCTTCGGCTGGCTCGGCCGGTTCAGCTGGCTCGGCTTCGACTTGGACTTCCGGTTCGGGGGTATTTCCCGATTCGGCGACCATCTCGGCATCTTTGGCAGGAGAAACAGTACTACCATCAGCAGGGTTACCGGTTTCGGCAGACATATCGGCAGAGTTTCCTGTTACGGAAATCAAGTCAACCTCAGACTCTACCGATGTTTCTCTCTCGGAGGTCATCTCGGCGTCAGCGTCGGCTTCCGCTTCCCCTTCGGCTGAGTTTCCTCTTTCGGAAACACTCCCGGCATCCCCTTCGGCCAAATTCCCTCTTTCGGAAACAGTCTCCCCATCTGCTTCGGCTTCGGCTGTCGCCTCCGCCAACTCCGCCCACAACTCCCTTTCCAACTCCTTTTGCAACACATCCCGATTCCGCACCGGCCGCTGCGCCCCAATAATATCCCCCGTCTCGGTGTTCTGCTGCCCGTTCAACACAATAAGCTCCCGTCCCGCCGCCTCGGCAATCAGCTGGCACATCGTCGTTTTCCCGCATCCGGTTTCGCCAACGAGGAGCACCGGCTCGGCGTTTGCCAGTGCCGAGGCGACCAGTACGGCCAGCCGCCGCATGGCTTTCGTCCAAATGACGCCGTGGCGGTTCGGTTTCCCGATTTGGAGCCGCGCCAGCAGCTGCGGGGCCGAGAATGCCGAGGTGGGGGTGAGGGGAGGGGCAGTTTCCTGTTTGGGAAAGTGGGGGGCGGGGGAGGGGGCGGGGGCGGGGGAGGCTGAAGCGGTTTGGGCCGACTTTGCCGCTTGTGCCTTCCGAGCTCGGCGAATTGCGGCCCGAGATTTCGGCCCTTCCATTTGTGTTTCCGCTTCCGCTTTCAGTCCGAGTTCGGTTTGTGCCTCGGCCTGCGCCTCGGCATTTCCCGTTTCGGCTTCCGCCTCGGCTTGCGCCTCGGCTTCAGCCTTTCGGTACACCTCCGCCACATCCAACTTCACCCCCAACACCGCCTCCAACACCGCCGCCACCTCGGCCCGCTGCCACGGCTTCCGCACCCGCTCCGCCAACAACATGTACCCCTGCGCCGCCAGCTCGGCATATCCGACGGCGGGCCGTTCCGCCCATCGGAACAAATCCCGCAGGGTGGCAAACCCGTGTTTGTGCTCCAGCACCCTCCCCGCGTCCCGCCGCAAAGCCAGTTCCCGGTACACAGCCACAATCTTGGCGGCATAGCTCGGCGCGATGCGGCACCGCTCGCGGATAATCGTCTCCAGCTCGGCCTCGGCAATGTCGGCAAAATGCAGCTCCACAAACCGGTTGCGGAACGCACGTGACAGCACCTTCCGCCCTCCGTACAAACCGGGCGGGTTCTGTGTGGCAAACAGCAAGAACTCCGGGTGCGGCCGCACAACTTCCCCCGTCTCCGCCACAAACAGCTCCCGGTTGTCGTCCAATAACCGGTTCAGCGCCTCCAAAACTTCCGTCGGCGCCAAATTAAGCTCGTCCAGCACAATCCAGTGGCCGTGCCGCAAAGCCGCCACCAGCGGCCCCTCGGCAAACTCCAGCCGCCCGCGCGGGTCCGCCGCATACGTGCCGACATACTCCGCCACATCCGTATGCTCGTGGTTGTTGATCCGTACAACCGGATGGCCCGTCAGTTTCCCGAGGTACCGGATAAGGGACGTTTTCCCCGCCGAAGTGGGGCCCTGCAGCAGAACGGGGAACCGCCGCCCGGCAACCGCGCGGGCCAAATTGAGTAGGTTCCGCTCCACCTGCGGGGTAAGAATATAGTGCGGATCCGCTTCCGGAACGCTCGGTCCGGCCCGCAGCCAGTAGGGCCCGACGCGGATGTGCCGATGGCCCGAGCTCGGCTCCGGCGGCACTGCCGCCAGCACAGAACGCGGGTTGCCGAGCCGCCCGAGCACGTGATCGGCGATTACCGTTTGCAGCCGTTCCGCCGACGGCGGGTCCAGCGTTGTGAGCAGCGACATGCCGAGCGCTTCGTACAGCGCCCGCCGCAGGCCGAACTGCGGGGCCGTTGCCGCCGCATACTGAAGCGCGCGCGTGAGGGTCCGGACCGAGAAGTGCGGCGGGTCCCCCGCTCCGTCGGCCAGTTTGTGCCGTTCCGCCAGCCGCTTCGCTTCCGAATGTACCGCCGCCACATCCGCCACCGCCCAGTCGTCCCCCGCCCCCGCGGCAAGCGGGGCAATGTACCCCGCAATTATAGCGTGCAGATCGGCGGGGTCCTCGTCCGGGGACCGAACGTAAAACTCCGTCAGCCGAGCGCGGAACCCCGCCGGCAGGTCCCGCTTGCCGACATCCGTGGCGGGGTTCATGCAGGCGAAGAAGCGGAACTGCGGATGGGCCGGCACGGCTTCCACGTCGGCTTTTTCGGCAAGCAGCAGCCGCCGCTGTTCCGCGGGTTCCGCCAGCAGTTCCGCCAGCGCCTCCAGTGTTTCCGGGGCCGCCAGGTTGATTTCGTCCAGCAGCAGCCACTCGCCGTTCCGCACGGCCCGCACCAGCGCCCCCTCGGCGAACTGGAATGTGGCGCCGTGGGAGGCGTGGGTGGCGCGGGCGGCGAACGCGGTGGCGCGGGTGGCGAACGCGGCCCAGCGGTGGCGCAGCTCCGCCCGATCGGGATGGGCGGGGCGGGGGGTCACGCGGCGTTTTTTGCGGGCGGAGCCGGAGGGGCCGTAGGCCCCGGCGGCGGAACCAGCGGAAGCGGGAACGGAAGCCGAAGCCGAGGCGGAAGCCGAGGCGGAGCCGGAAGCCGAAGCCGAACCGGCGGAACCGGCGGCGGAACCCGAATCAGAAGCCACTTCCGAGTTTCCTAATTCGGAAGATGCCTCCGAGTTTCCTAATTCGGCCGGCTCCGCCGGCTCGGCCAAAATCTCGGCGGCCATTTTCTGTGCCTCGGCCCACAGCCGCGCCACGTGCCGCCACTGCGCCTTCGCCACACAACGGCTCAAAACGGCAGCAAACCGCTCGTTCCGCTTGCGGGGGAACGTGGCGGCAAACAGCTCGGCAAACTCGGCCTGCAGCGGGCGGGCCGCCGCGCCGGCATTCACCGGTTTGTACCCGCCGAGCAGGTCGCCCGCTTCCGTTTCCTGCGACACGTTTATTACCGTCAGCGGCTTCCCCGCCATTTGTGCCAGCCGCTGTACGACGGAGGTTTTTCCTGTTCCGGTTTCGCCGACGAGGAGCACCGGCTCGGCGTGGCTGACGGCGGTGGCGAGCTGCTCCAGGAGGCGTTTTGCCTGATTGGTCATAGTAAATGTGGCGCGGGAGGCGTTGGTGGCGTTGGTGGCGGAACTGTGGCGCAGCAGGGGGCTCGGCGCGGGGGTTTTTGCCAGCACGGCTCGACCAATGTGGACGGCGGAAGCGGACTCGGACACTTTCGGCACGGGTGTGGCGGCAGTACTGCCGAAAAGGGCAATTTTCGAGCTCGGCATCTGCAGCGTGTGGCCGACGACGCGGGCCAGCTCGGCTCGGCATTGTGGCGGCGCCAGTGCGGCGGCAAAACAGTCCATTGCCTCGGCAAACACGGCGTCGGCGGCGGCGTCGTCCAGCTCGTCGGCGGGGTAGCGGGCCAGGATTGTGGCGCAGCGGCGGCACCACTTCATCAGGTCCCGCACTGTGGCGGGGCGGGTGGCGGCAGCCCCGCGGCTGAGGGTGCGGAAGCGGGGCTCGGCAAACAGGGCGGCGACGGCGCCGAGGGTGGCCACCATTTGTGGCGCCAGGAGGCGCAGCCGCGGGTACTTCGCCGCCACAATTGTTTCCAGATCGGGAGGGCCCAGCGGCGCCACCGCCACCGGACGCCACAGCCGCAGGCCGATCATGTCCGGAACGGTCAGTCCGGCAAGGGAGGGGGAGGGGGAGGGGTCCAGTGCGGGGTAAGCGGGGGAGAAGTCCAATGCGGGGTAAGTGGGGTCGGAAGTGGGGGCGGGGTCCGATGCGGTGTAAGCGGAACCGGAACCAAATTCGGAACCAAATTCGGAACCGCCCTCAACGTCGGCCCTCACTGTGGCCACCAAGCGGAACCCCGGGGCGGCCCGCACCACCTCGCCGCGGCTCGGCACCACCAGCTGCCGCCGCTCCAGCAGCGTCAGAAGCACCGAAAGCACCTCCGCCGGCGCCGCGTCCACATCCTCCACAAGCACCCATTTGCCGAGCCGAACGGCTTGTGTCAAAACACCCGGACGCCACTCAAACGTGCCCGGTTCCGCTCCCGAGGCGTAAGTTCCGAGCAGCAGTTTGATATCCGTTTGTGGCCCGAGATGGAGGGTGACGATTGTGTCGGCGGCGGGTGGCGCAATGCGGCGGGCCAGTTCCCCGATTAGGAAGGTCTTTCCCGAGCCGGCGGGTCCTGCTAGGAGGACGGGCTGTTCGGCCTGCAGCAGGCGGGCCAGGCGAGCCAGCGTGCGTTCGGCGGCGGGGGTCGGCACGTACTGCGCCTCCGGGGCGGGGGCGGGGGCGGGGGCGGGGGTGGCGGAGTGTGGCGCAGGTGGCGCAGCCACTACCAGCTGGTCGCCGACGCACTGCACGCCGCGGCACAGGTGCTGCGGGGTAACTACAAGCGGGGATTCAAGCGGGGGTGGCGCAGCAGAGGCCGGTGGCGCAGCAGCCGCCGTTTCAGCCGCCGCTTCCGCCTCCACTTCCCCGCACAGCGCGCGGGCCGCCGCCAGCCGGTCCGCCTCGGCAAGGCCGAAAAAGCGGAAGTCGATGCGCCGGCGGGGCTCGCCGTCGTACTCGGCTTCGGCCGGCGCTTCCGAGCCGACGACAGCCGCCACAGCTGCCACAATCAGCGCCTCGGAATGGTCCATGTACGCCGCCATCACGTGCACGGCCAGCAGCCGCACGGCCGGCTCGGCATGAAAGTAGAGGCTGTAGACGGCGGGGCCGTCCACTGCGGCGCGGAACCGCTGCCGGTCGAACGTCAGCAGGCGGAGAAACGCCGAGAGGACGGCAATGACGGATTCGGATGTGGCGCAGCCGGGGGCGCAGTTTGTGGCGCAGTTTGTGGCGCAGTTTGTGGCGCTGGTCACGTGCGCCCACACTCGGCTGCGCCACTCGTGCAAAGCGGCGTCGGCTATCGGCAGCAGTTCCGGCGCCAGCGGCAACAGCCGAGCCACCGCCGACAAAACGGCAGCCGCGGCGGCCGGGCCGCAGGCCGCGGAGAGCCGCCTTTGTACCAAATCAACCGCCAATGGGCGGAAACACGCGTAAACCAGTTCGGGCCGAGCCTCCAGCGCGGCTGCCAGCCACTCGAGGGCCGGCCCGGGGGCGGCAGTGTCGGCTTCGGCGGGCTGCGGGCCGTTGCGGTGGCGCAGCCGGGCCAGGCCGGGCCGCAGGTCGTAGCGGAAGTGTGGCGTTTGTGGTGCCGAGTACATTGCGGGAAGCGGCAGTCAGTGAGAGGAGAGCCGAAGTGAGTTGGCCGAAAGGCGAGAGGGGTTTATGAGGGGGAATTGAAATGCAGATGGAAAGCCGGGAAACAC
Source organism: Sporopachydermia cereana (assembly GCA_030561065.1). NCBI lineage: Eukaryota > Fungi > Ascomycota > Sporopachydermiomycetes > Sporopachydermiales > Sporopachydermiaceae > Sporopachydermia > Sporopachydermia cereana. The sequence goes on along the minus strand of JAKTWI010000385.1, from coordinate 11,992 downwards.
GGCAAGCGGCAAGCGGCAAGCGGCAGATTTCGGGTCCACAAACACGAACCTCGGAATCTAAAATGCCGAGAAGCCGAAAAGCCGACGGGCCAGAAGAAGTTTGTGTTTGTTTTAGAAGTTTCGATACAAACAGTGCTAGAACTCCGTCAGGTCCGCTGGGTGACTCTTCCAACGGCGAATAACCAAAAAGAGCGTGTCTTTCCTGTCAATGCGTTTTTCCCGTTTTGTGAGAAAGGAAAATCCCTTACTGAATTGTCTCCAGTAGTGATTTTTCCCTAACAAAATGTGTCTTTACCCTGCAATAAAAGGCCTGTAACCTGTTGATAGGAATTGCCAAAATGAGGGAGCAGACGTCCCAGAGGGCAGGGGTGGGGAAATGAGACGCGGAAAACACGGGTAAATACGTGTAAACTGATGGAGTTTTAGTATCCGCCGAGAAAATCTCGTATTTGGTATAAATAATGGTCTTTTCAGTGTTTGTTGGCGGATCTCTGCTGCCATAGTAAAAGAGGATTTTCTTTCACCAGGAAAATATTTTTGATGAGGGAAGCGAGGTGAGACGCGAAGTGGAGGGAGATGTGCAGTGGGAGGAGACTTGAGGTTAAGAATGGAAGGAGACGCGAAGTGCACTTGCCACAATAAAGCAGAAGCGGTGGAGACGCAAACGTCGCAGTGACAAACACGGCTTGAAATCACAGACACGGAAAGTGTTTGAGACGCGTACGGAAGAGTTTTACCACAAAGTCAGCTTCGTGGCCTGTCGGAACTCGGATCTTTCGGCATCTCGGCAACATGTTCAAATCCAACATCGGCCTGTTTATACAGGCCAAAATCGACTGTCCCGTCACGAATTGCAAGCTGCCAAACTGCCTGCTGTACCACAACCCGGACCCCGCCCAGCGGGCCGCGGCGCTGGCGGCTGCCGGACCGGCTCGGCGAAAGAGTTCCAGACACAGCCGACGGAACTCCGAGCGGGGCATCGAGTCGCGGTCTCGCTCCTCGTCGCGCTCCCGGTCGCGTTCCCGGTCGGCGTCCCGGTCGCGCCACGCTTCCGTCTCTTCGGCGGCGTCCCGGACTCCAAATACCCCGCATACCCCGCACACTCCCCGCACTCCGGGCTACCCCTCTGTGAGTGACTGGGGCAGCTCGTGGTCGGGACAGGACGGCCGCCGCTCGGAACGGTGGGAGCCGTCAGCAGGCGAAAAGTCGGCAAAATCCACCCCCACCGGCACTGGGACCTCGGAAGTAAAAGCCGGTGAGGAAGAGTCATGGAGCGGGACACGTGAGTCCTCACGCTCGGCTCCTAGAGCCGTCGTCACGTCCACGAATACCACGCCACTTGGCAACCCCCGCACTCGGCGGTCGCGGGGTTCGGAAGGTGACAAAAGCGGCCGTTCGACGCCGAGAGACCCGCGATCGGGAGCGGCAACGCCGAGTGCCGATCGTTGGAGTCCGGTGAAAACTTCCGGCCGATCGACTCCTGCAGAACCGTCTGAAGCGGCCCGAGAAACTCGGCAGGAGCCGGAAGCGGAACGCCCGGACCCCAATGCCCCGGAGGAGCCGAAGGGAGACGACGACGGAGACTGGAACCCCGGCTGGGTCAACTCTTCGGAAGACGAGGAACACATTTTCCCCATTCAGGTGAACTCCGGCACGGCTTTGTCGTCCTATCAAAGAATGAATTACGTGCGGCTGCTGGTAGATGTGATGAAGAATGCCGGTCTGCGGGGTTTTACCTACAAAGCGATGGACGAAGAAGCGTATATAGCGCGGAAGAACTCTTCTAAATTCCAGTACCACGAGGAAGTCGGCCGGCTGATTCAGTATGTGGAGAACGGCCGGTGGGAGGAATGGCTGGCGGAGAAACAGAAGGCCAATCAGTTGGGATTCTACGGACAGGGCAAACACCAGCAGAAGCCGCCTGTGCTGGAAAAGAAGCCGCTGGAGGAGTGGATTGTGCCGCTGGACGTGCTGGAGGAAAACGACTTTGTGACTTCCGTTCCGGAAGATGTGATTGCGCGGCAAATGGAGGAAGAACGAGAGCGGCTGCAACGCAAACAGGAGCGGATCGCCAAGGAACAGAAGGCGGAAGACGAAAAACGCAAAGTGGAAGAGGAAAAGTCGGAAGACGTTATCCTGCTCCGCAAACGGGATATTGCAGAAGCGGCACTGGCGGCCAAGGAAGGCCGGTCCACCGGCACAAAGAAGTTCAAAGGCTCCTTCAGTATATTCATCAACCCCAACAAACAGAAAGACGAGTCCACCGGAACAAACTCCACCTCCGTCACGTGTGCCCGCTGCTCCACCACATTCAAAGAGGAGGATCTGTGGACCAACACGTGCACATACCATCCGGGCAAGCTGGAATGGAGAAACCACGCCAGAGTTTACACCTGCTGCCAAAAGAAACCAGGCGGCGAGCCCTGCGAAATCAGCAAAACCCACGTGTTTGTAGTGCAGAACAAGTTTCTGCGCCACAACACCATCCCGTATAGAGAATACACGGACGAAGTGACCCCCGATACCCGCAGCGCCGTCGGGCTGGACTGCGAAATGGCATTTACGACTTTCGGCCTCGAGCTCATTCGGCTCACAGTAGTGGATTTCCACACCCGCGAAACGCTGATTGACCGGCTGGTGCGTCCTAAAGGGGAAGTTTTGGATCTCAATACGCGGTACAGCGGAGTTTCCGATCTCAATGAGACGGAGCCCGAAAAGGGAGGACCCGCTGTTAGTTTTGAGGAGATACACGAGATGCTGGCCAAGTACGTGAACAAAAACACGATAATCATTGGCCATGCGCTGAACAACGATCTCAATGCGCTGCGGCTTGTGCATCGCAGGGTGATTGACACATCGATTCTGTTCCCAGTGTTCAACAGCACAAAGCTGTCTCTGAAGAAGCTCACGTCGCTTTATCTGAAACGAGAAATTCAGGTCATGACGCACGATTCGCTGGAGGATGCCGTTGCGGCTATGGATATCGTGCAGCTTCATGTTGCTCAGGAATAAGGGGCAAGCGTACGATGGAGGAGGTAAAAGGTGTATATATCTGCAATCGCAGCTACTGATGGCTGAGAAACTGAAACACATATATCATTAACAGTCGTTATTATCCCTTGTACTTTCCTTTTGCCTCAGTAGCCATTGTCCGCCATTGTGTCTCGTGTCCACGGAAGGTTCAATCATTATTAGGCTCAGTCTGCCGTTCTGGACTTTTCTCCCCTCCAAGCAGTTTTCTTATCAGGGCTTGCTGCTCGCTCATTTGTTCTGACAATGCTTTGATTTGCTTGGACATTCCCTCCTGTACCATTCTTGCGTACCGGGCTTCCTTCTGCAGATCAAACAGCATTCTCATCACTGCGTCCATTCCCAGGTTTTCGGTTTCTGCGAGTCTGCTGTTTGTGGCTGACTCCCTTTCGGCATCTTGCCATTTTACGGCTTTGCGTTTTTTGGATGGAGGCGCATTGCCTGATCCGTCGGCTCTGAACACAAGCTTTGTACTGGCATTCCTAGCCAGGCGCACAGTTTTAGATGTCTTGAGACATGACTTACTAGGTGAGTTCTCGAGAACGGGTAAAGGCCTTCTGTCTTCGAAAACATCATCGCTTTCCTCTTTAAAGGCTTCTCGTCCAACCGGTGCGTCTTCAACAGATTGCCGGTCTTCCGGCTCAGCTCTTTCGACCGCCTTCAGTTTCACTAGCAGGTTTTCGGTTGGGTTTTTTTCTTCCGGGATGTCTGCTTCACTCTGCTCTATTTTGACTTCTGATGACTCTAAAGGCAACAGTGTTTCCTTTATCATGGGTGTCACAATCCGCGGCAGTCTAACAGGGGAGTAAGTAGCTATCGGCCGGTTGTTGCTGGAAAACCGAGGTCTGTCCACAGAGAAAAGAGACTGAGTTCCCGAACCCAGCGGTCTTTGTCTGCTTAATCGACCCTGAAACTTGCTGTCGTTTGACACCGTTGCGGGAATATTGAAGATATTGCTTTTCTGGGGTGTAATTGTAACTGTGAAGAAATCCCCTTGTTGCCGTCGGCTCTTCGCCTTTACAGGGCTGAGTTTGCTTGGCGGTTTCAGCAAGCCTTGTGCCTCTTTGTTTGAGCTCTGATATAATCTCAGTTAGACCCGGTTTTTTTTTTTTTTCTCAACAAATGCATACAATTCCAACTCCTCAATTCCACATACCTTCCCCCTGACTGGCGACATCAGCGCCTTCAGGCTTTCGTCTGGTCTCCCCGTTTCGGGATACAAATTGTGTCTCGAAGTGGGGCCCAGAATGGTCCCTTTGGCGGACTTGCCGGGACTCAGGGACCTTTTGGTCCTACCGCCGGCTATGGATAGTCCAGTGTTGTTCATCTTTGAGTGTTAGGACTTGAGAGGCTCCAGTGCAGTTCCGTCGTCACTGTATGTGGCTGAAGGTGCAAGTAGGCCTCTTGTCGAGTGTCAGATACCAAAGAATTCAGGGTCTTTCTGACTCCTGTGAGAAATTTATTACTGTCTTCCCTTGGGTAGATCTAATCTGCTATCAAATCCCCACATATCCCCATATCTCCATTGTTTCTTGTGGCATGTGACGGATGGCTTTGCGCAAGCAAAACACCGTTTACTGTCTTCCCCTTTTGGAAGGGGTTGTCGCTATGACAACAAATGCAAAAGTGGCTATTCACGTGATCTACGCGAGGAGACGCGAAGGCCAATACCCGCTGGGAAAATTTTTCCAGTATAAAGCGAGGATACAGGATTGTTTTTTATTCAGGAATGAAGAAATACTCAGGAGATTAGCTGCGAGGATGAAATGCAAATCGTTTGATACTATGCCTGCCTCAATGCCTGCTGTTGAGTTGTTTGTTGGCTGTCCTGGCGGGAAGAATTGTCCCATTGACAGCTGACATTGCAGTACATCTGAGGATCTCTCATACTTTTGGAGCCACTGCTGGTTCGGTGGTCTGCAGTCAATTTCTTACTGGTTGGCTATAGAAGTAATAGCTTGAACTGCCCACTTTTCACAAAGGTATGTTCTCTCACGAACGCTTTCAAAGCATATACCCAAACTCGCCTCATTCCAAACAATTGAAGCCAAGGTGATGATTACTTGATATGTTGCTTGAAGACACTGTCAGTGTGAGCACATTGATTTCTCATAGACTACAACGGTATCTGATTGCTTCTTCTTTCCTACTGTTTTGAGTGATTCAGGTTGTGTGCATAAGGCTTCTCAAGGCAAACATCTGCAACTGCTGCGTTTGAAGGATTGGTACTAACTAATTACAGCAGCCACCCTTTTCTTTTCCTCATTTCTTCAATCTTTCATCTTTGATATTTCCTTATTCACTTTTTCCCTCTTATAACATACATGGCATCAACTGCCCCACCCAAGCGGGCTCTGGAAAAGCCCCCTCGCCGTATTCCGCTCCACGAACAGTATCCTCATGTTCTGCCCGTGAAGACATATAATCTCCCGCAAATATCGCTGGACAACCCCTTAACATTGCTTCCTTATGTGTTCCATCTAGCTAGATGCGCCTATAATGCATTCAGACCTCCAGCCGCCAACCAGATCTCTGTGAAGGCAGTGCTTAAGTCTCGTAGCACGATACTGGTAGAGGCCGAAGACGATATGCGGACACTGTGGCAAATGGGGTTCTTCGGCAAGGGAACGCTGTCCCGATCCGAGCCGACATGGAGAGGCCGGACGGCCCGAAGACTCGGCCTGTTTACTGAGGACAGGCTTTCTCCAGAGGAGATCACTGCCCTGCGTCGGAAACAGCGAGCTGACTTCAAGACAATGAGAGCCAATGTTGAGGCGTATATTGTGGAGCTGCGGAAGCAAGTCGACAGCGGTGAATTGACAATTGAGGAAATGAAGACGCTGGAGGCCAAAGCTGAGGCAGAACTCACCCGGCCAATGGGAGGATATGTGGATGCCCAGATACTGCTGAATGAGTCTCTGAAAGACAGGAAAGCCGATAAGAGTCAGTTTCGGAAAGAGGATTTGGCGATTGTGAATGAATATGACCAGGTGATTGATGTGGAGACGTTGGAGCTGATGCCCTGTGAGGCTTTTTTCCTCAACTATGCGATCGGCACTCTGACTGTCAGTTATAATGGAGTCGAGTTGACACCCTCTATGCTCTTTGACAAGTTATGTCGCTCTTTCAAATCGGACGACTGGTTTATTCTGACTTATATTGCCTATCATTATTTCCGGTCGCTGGGCTGGTGTGTGCGTTCCGGGGTGAAGTTCGGCTCTGATTTTCTTCTTTACAAGCGCGGGCCGCCGTTTGCTCATGCTGAGTTTGCTGTGGTGCTGATTCCGCAGAGTAAAAACGACAATGAGAGGAACAAAAAAACAGCCAAACCCTGGTGGTGGAATACAAACATTGCCCGCGTGATCTCGGGAGCCAAGAAAACACTGGTGTTTTGTGTGGTGGAGTTCCCGGATGACATTTCCAGTCTCCGGCAAGAAGGCCCTGACGGGAAAGTGGTGATTGATCTGCCTGCTTTGCTGCAGCTCTACAAAGTGACAGAAGTTGTTTACAGGCGCTGGGTGCCCAATAGGAATAGAGATTGAGGGGCGGGATTGATAGGATGGGATTGATAGGATGAATGAGTACAACAGGAAGTTGGTTTATGATTGATGATCAGTATGTACAATAGGAATATATGGGTTTTGGATCAACAGGCATGCTGTGATGTTGTAGATCACATTGACAAACTGGTAGTATTTGCAAATGTGCGGCCGTCATAAAATATGCCGCGCAAAGTCTCTCAAAACATAATGCATCGGTGGCCATTCGAGAAGGTGACACGCAGTAGAATGTAATTCGTCAAATACGAGCTCCATTGGAGGCTCAGTGTTATGGCTCCGGGGGCGCACATCACCTCTCTGTATGTATGCTGCCCTATCTGAGACTACTGTGGGTAATGCTGTGGGTTTATGCTGTAAAAGATTTTTCTTTTTTTACCGCTCCAAATCTTCTCTCGAAGCTCCGTCGCAGACTGCCATCTAATCACTCAGTGATTTGCCCCAATGCCAGCTGCTCAACGTACCCACAGTCTCTTTGCCCAGGAATACGCACTTTGCTTGCTTTAGAAGACACGACATCATACGGTGACGAGCCATCAGAGTCCAGATATGCCGGTTTGGAGATGCATACATAGGCTTTGCCGCCGGGCAAAATGCATTTGAGCTGAGAAGCCAAGAATGGGCAGGGACAATCCAGGGGTTTGTCTACACATGCGAGTGAGTCAGGGCATAAGTATTTTCCACAATCAGCTGGTTGCAGCAAGGAAAATGTTAGTAAGGTGTTGATAGTAAACAGTCACCCATATGCCAGTTCAGTGGATTCACAGTTATTTGTTTTGCACTCCTCACTTACCTTCTTCAAAGAACGCGCCGAACTCGTTGGCCTCTGCTGCGGCCTGTTTCTTCGTGCCGCTGTCGCCCCACCCAAACATAGACTCAAAAAACTGAGCCCGGGCGGCCGACATGCAGCAGATGAGTATGATGGAAATGATATAGCTCGTCCTCATGTTATGACTTTGGATATCTCGGTAATATTGTGGGGCCTCTAAAGATGTTTCCTCATACCCCTGGGTAAATCTATTGAAATAAATCTCACGGAGTGCTGTACCTCTCAATTACGAATATCCTGAATTGACTGAACTCGTGATATGGCAAATAGGTTCATTAGTATGGATGTCTCTTCATATCATTCACGTTCATCAAATGGTTGAATATCGGAGATTTTGAATATTTGGCTTCCCTTAATGTTGAGAAATTATCTGCAGGAACATGCAGGAATATGCATCTGTATGTGTTAATGCATTTATATGTGTGTTTTCAGTTTCACTAGTTCAGGGTGTTGTGAGAATATACCAGCTGGAAACTCACCCAACAGTCACTGATGGGTTTTTCATTTTGGAGTATATAAGATATGCAACTTCTCTCTGTTATAACATGAAAATTAAGTCGAAGAAATTCAGAGAATTGCGGTTTACACCATAGCTGAATGTGAGTCTACATCCAAGGTTCACACTTTAGCACGATAGCATTTCCCTTTCTGGTGTAAACATGCATTCACATACATCTTCATGCATGTTGTCAATCAGCAGCAGATGCCTTGTTCTTCTACAGACTCTCACAATGATGAGAATGAGTGAATTGACATCCGTTATAATAGAGAAGTTATTTAGGTTGGAGACGGCCTTCAGGAGCTTATGGTATCAGTATAGTGGCGGCTAGGCGCTGCTGTCGAGAACTCTGAGACTCTCAAAAGAATCCTCTGAACAACCCACGTTCGCGTTCGCTCTTGACAGTATCGCGATGCGACTAAATCATAGAAAACGGAACTCATTCCTTCGATTGACTCAAAAGACTCAGAAGGAAGACAGACTGAAAGATGAAACTGCCTGCCTTGTTCTCCAAAACTCTGGTGGATACCAAAACGAATGACAACACTGTTATGAGAGACCATCTCGCCCTGGAAAGAACATATCTAACATATGTCAGAAACAGTCTGGGAGCGCTGGTTGGTGGTATTTTCATACAACAGTTGTTCCGGATTGTATCGTTTGGCGGCAACTCTCATATAGAGCCCTCGCGCAGTAATTTGATATGGGGGAAGATTCTGACATGCGGCTTCATCTGGTGTGCATCGATAAGCATTATGATCGGTACGATACGCTACTATAGGATCGAAGAGCAGCTAAACATTCGCAAGTTCCCTCTGGGAACCCCTCTGTTCCTGTTCCTGATAGCCAATGAGTTGGTTTTGTTCTGTTTGTTGTTGGGCGTGATCGTTGGTTTGGAGTTTTGAAGGTTAGGCTCCTACAAGCGATAAGCAGTCAACCGTTATTCATGGATTTGATGATTATGTACATAATAGAAAGTTTAGCGGTACCTCTACCTAGCTGAGTGTGTTGGGAACATCATACGCCCTAACGTCCCAAGTTCAACAAAAGAGAGGAAGGAGTGGTTGAGCTTTGGCCAGCAGAACCAGAGGGCAAGTATGTGACATTGCCTGACTTAGCAAGAGTAGCTGCAATCTCCTTGGACGCCTCAATACGTCTGATCATCAGCAAACCGTCGCCAGCCTTCTCCAAAGCCTTCGAAATATGTTCGGCAGCCTCGGCTTCACCCTCTGCTCTAATAACGGAAGCCTGCCGTTCCTGTTCCGCCTTCTCAACAATGAATCGAGCCCTCTCAGAGTCCTGTTGGGCAATCTGCTTCTGCTCAACAGCCTTGGTAAACTCCTTACCAAAGGACATATGGGTAATTGACACATCTTCCAAGTGGATGTGGAATTCCTGAGCTCTCTTATTCAGCTCCTCTCTGATTCGGCTGGAGACCACTTCTCGTTGAGTGATCAGCTCGGCAGCGTCAAACTGGGCAACCACACTCTTTAGAATCTCATTTCCAATAGAGGGAAGAACTCTCTCGTCGTAGTCTAACCCGAGGGACTGGTAGATGGCAGGCAAATGAAGCACATCGGGGCGGTGCAGAACTCTCAAATTCAAAGACACCATCTGCAGATCCTTACTGCCGGTAGTGGTGGCAATGGATCTCGGTTTGGTCCGCACATCGAACAAAATGGCCTTTTGCAACCAGGGAATCAGAAAATGTGTCCCCTCGCCAACCACCTGCTGTTGGACACCAGAAAGACGGTCAAAAATTACCACCCGCTGGCCTCCCTTCACATCGTACATGGCATATGGCAGTAGCGTGGCGCCAATAGCCACAGGCATGGCAACCCCTGCATTGTATCTGTTAGTTTACTTGCTCTCAATTCTCACAGTAAAGCAATCTCCCGATTCCCCACAACTCTCCCTCTAAATTGCTAATCGGCTGACTTTAAACAAGTCACTAATGCTATACATACTCGACACGAATCTTAGAACACGATCAGCCATTGTTTCTTACTGTCTCTCCAAACCCAACCTGTTCAATCAGACAACTAAGAGCTTCTGATCACTGCTCCATCAATGGTTTGCTAATAACAATACTCGTAATGAGCATCTCATGAATTGTCAGTTAGCCATTATATTTGCCTTCAATTTGCCCTTTGCCTCTGCCTGTGGGATGATCACCCAAACACCAGGGTCTCTGATCATCACGTGATATTATTGATGATGACGTAATAATAATTCTCTGATGGGGTGAGACCCAATGTTCTCAACACCCGATGGTCTCAACATCGGAGATCTACGAAATCAAAATCGTCGGGTTGGCATAACTGCTTAGACATACAAGTACTGAGGAAAAAGATGATTTAAAGGGCTTTCATGATTATATCACGTATGTAGACCATATATGTGTGACAGGAAGTGTGTATGAAATAAGGACAATCAGAAGGTGGAGCCAGCCAAAAGAGACGCCGCATTACGGGCATCGACAATATTCTCCGTGTCATCGTCATTGTCGTAAACGGCAGCATCTTCAGGCGCCTCCCTCACCGTCTCCTCAGTTCCCGGTAGATTCTTTGCTCTGACCTCGTCGCCGTTGTCCGTTAGGGACACAGCTCTGGTGCGTCTATCGCCACTCCAACTATCCCCCTCGGGTCCTTGGCTGGCCAGATTGCCACCCGATGTGGTGGGCAGAGCTCCTTTGTTTGGCCGCTTGGGATATGATTCTCTTCCCAGCCGGCTGAGACCGCCGTTGGCATCCACAGCTCGGACATCGTATCGGATAGACTCCCATACAGACAGTTTCTTGCGTTCAGATTCTATCACTTTGAGAGTAAGCTCGTTGATGTAGCTTCGCACAGAGTTTTCAAAATGCTCCATATACTTGCCCTTCTCCACCAGCATATTCTCAGTGACTCTTTTCACCTTTGCCGTCAGCTCCTCTTCCAAGTGAGTGGCTTCCTCCAAAGCAGCGATAGCCTCGTCTACTTTCAAAGGATTGATGTTGGAGCTTCCTTTCAGTTTCGCCGCAGTGCTGTGTTTAGTCTTTGTGTTGTTCTGCGCCGCAATCAACTCTCGCATCAGCAAATGTCGGTTGGTAAGCGCTTCCTTGACCACATATGCGTCCTGTGCTAACCAAGCCATGCCGTCTCCCAAAGTGCTCATCTCTGCTGTGGCATCAATAGCCTCAAGATCTCCTACAATCGTCAATGTTTTGCCCAGCTTCTTCCACATGTTTGCCATTCCCGGATGGGTAAACTCCAAATCAGCGAGATTGGCAAATTTGCTTCCCAGCTCCGTTTCCGCCACACCCAAGTTACGTTTGGCCTTGGATACTTTTTCCAGCTTGTGGGTGAACTCTTGGCCAGTGAGATAGATAGCCTTCACAAGCGGCCGGAAGTCTGCCAGCTCCACAGTTTCGTCATACGGCGGCTGGAACTGTTTCAAAGTTTTCCTCCGCAAACCCGTGGCCGGCGGCTTTTTCTTGTACACAGGAGAGTAGCCCAAATCGCTTTCCACAAAGTAGATAAACTCCTCGTCTCTCATCAATACAGGGTTGGAGCTGACACGATCCATCCACTGCTGCATGTTCCTTATAGTCCGCTGTTCGTCCTCTTCGGTTCCGATCCCGGCCGAGGTGTGGGGCGGCGGCACGCTGGGCACAAAACACTCGGGATTCGCTCCGTTCAGATGCTCAAAGAACTTCACTATCTCGGCATGGGTCCGCCTCACATCCTTGAACACAGTATTGCGGAACCTCGGCAGATTTGTGTGCACATCAAACCTGTAGATATTCTCCTTCTTGCCTGTTCTTTCCAGTCCTGTGATGCGTATTATCAGTTTGTACTTCTTTCGGGGCTTCTTTCCTGCCGCCGGGGATGAGCTGCCACTCGGCCCAGCTGGCGCGGTTTCTGTTTGCGGAGCGGCTGCCGAAGGTGCTGCATTTTTATCGGCAGCCGACTCTTGCCCTTCCGATGTTTGCGTCCCTTCCGCGTTTCTAGCAGGCTCCTGGTCCTCAGAAGAGAATGGATTGTACGATTCGGGATCGTACGGGATTGCCGAGGCCATTTTCCCTTGGTGTGTCTG
>JAKTWI010000384.1:0-23074 GCA_030561065.1 Sporopachydermia cereana | reverse complement strand
TTGTAGACTCTGGCGTAGTGACATCTGAAGCGGTTTGTAAGCGTCACTACAGCTCATTTTTTACTGGGGATGACGGGTATTGAGCTCACAATTGCCGCTGAAGGTTCTACCAGAAATACGCTCTATGATCACACTTATTCATAGATATATTACTCTCTTGCTTAACCACCCAGCCGGCTCAACTAGGATCAATCGAGAACTGTAATTTGGCCTTGTCTCACCAATCCAGCTGTGGTCCTGCAACGATGTCGTAAAAGTCGCCGTTCAGACCTGGAAGTTAATTCAGCACATCCCGGATTTTTCCATTGATCAGCATGAGTAAGCGTGACTGGCATAGAACTACTACAGGATACTACTATAAACGTCCTTAGTTCATACATTCTCACACAGTGGTCAGCCTCAAGGAAAATAATGAGCACAACAACATGACTGCAAACAGTCACGTCCGTTTTGCTAGTTGGCTGATTCTCGAAAGCTCATAATCAAATCTGCGAATCACTCGAAGATCATAGTTGGAAAGCCGGGGACATGTAGATCTAAATTTAGCTTCAAGACCAAGCATAGAAACCTTTAGAGTTCATGCAGGACCAACTTAATGCATAACCTTAAATCATGCAGTCCATTGGAAAACCAATGACGGATCGCAGGCAATGCTGGTGACAGAAATAGGGCGGCAGGTGGGCAGAAATAGGAAGTGGAAATGAGGCGGAAACGGAGATTAGAAAGGCAAAAATACTTCCATACCTCCAGTTCGAAAGTCTAACCTGACACCCTTCCTGCTAAAGCTTCTACTGTCCTCACACACACACCCTGAAGACGTCCTAAGTCGGCTGAAAAGATGAAAAGATGGGAACATGTATGGAATAAGCCACAGTCAGCCAATTCTTATTCATTTGGAGCGGTCGAAAACTACCCTAGTAGGAAGGATTATTCCACGCATCTGACAGTTTGTGAGCATGGACGGGGCCTCGCTGATTAAGTAATCGATAATACTGGGCAAACCCCAGTTAGTCCAGTCTAGCATGGGGTAGTGCAGAGGGACTCAAACCTATTTGGAGGCAATATGTGGGCATTGGACGAATTTAGTGGTGTAAGCAATTTACAAAGAAGGCCTGTTGGGCTGCTATTTGGGGAGAGTTGGAGAGCTGAGCAGAAGCAGACTAGGGAAGAGCCAGAGTCCCGTACCCCGGAAGAGTCTCTGGAAGAGTTTCTGAGCAGGTCTCTGGGCCGGTCTCTGGACCTGACTCTGGAGTTCAAGACTCTGACACCCTGGGGGACCCAGGGAACCCCCCGGCCATTCCCTGAGACCAAAAGCCGGTACTCTGAGACTCTGAGAAAGAAATTTGGAACTCTGGCCGTCTTCCGCTCATCTCTCCTAACTCATATTCCATTCCAAACTGTAGGAATCCACTCATTGTTCATTCCAAACTGTAGAAATAGCAATATAACTGCCGCACAACAAACTGCCACCCTAGCAGTATCCAACCTGTTTCTAAGCCTCCATCCCTAATCCCCCGCTCCAGCCACGCCTCCTAATAGCCGCCAGGTCGACTAATCGCAGCCAGGCTCACCAGATTGCTGTCCTTCCTTCCCTTAGAAAATAATGTTCCCTCCAATGCATGCAGCGGGCTCCAATCTGCGCTGCTGTTTCTTCACTATCTCCGACGAAATAATCTGAAATTCCCTGTCCCCCGACGGACTAAACCCAGTCGCCAGATCAGATGACACACTCGATCCCAATCTGGGTAACTTCCAGCTTCTAAGCCCACGAGAGCCCGTTCGGCGTTCGTTCCGCTGTGTCCAATGTGCCTGATTCAGCCTGATTCCTTCCCGCATACTGTTACCAGTATAACCTTCTCGGAGGGGATTCCTCGGGACGAGAGTTGAGCGTTTGGAACTCAATTCACAGTGCCTAATGGGGTACTGCAAGTAGCTTCTCCGCCCAATTTACCACATCCACGGCATATTCCCGGCATATTCCTGAGATTCTGTCTCATTTTGCCTGGCCCCGCTTCCCAAACAATCTCAGGCGGAGTGTCGTTGCACTACCCTTTTTGGCACCACTGCCCGAGGAACAGCAAACTCTGTGCCCAATCGGGCAGCCTGCCCCTGCCGTCCATATCCGGTCTCTGTCCGGACGCGCAGCCCAACGGCTGTCCACAACCAGGTTTCCGCCAACTCAAACCTTATACCCAATGCGGCAGCATCCCCAAAGCTTCCTCCCAACCTTAATAAGGTTTGAGTCGTGCTGAAACCCAACTCCACCCATCGCAACTTTAATTCCGCTCCGCCATCGCCCACACGAGAAATTTCAATCTGGAGCCATAAATACATTGCAATCGCCCTTTCCGGCATAAGTGTGTTTGCAAATGTGGAGCAGACGTATTTGCTGCTGCGTGGAGTGGATTTTGTGGAGGTATTTCCTGCTTTGCCATACTGTCGGCTGTTCCGAGCTGTTCCGAGCTGTTCCGAGTTGATCCGATCATTTCCGCTCCTGATTTGCGCTCACATTTCACACTTCCGAGGTGATCCGAACACTTCGGCGCAGACACTCACAAACGCTGCAACTTTGCCGCGGCTGGTCTCGGCTTGTGATCGCTCTTCCGACGGAGTACGCCACATCTCGGCATTTCCGCATTAGGCAAGCCGCCGCTCGGCATTCCCTCGGCATTCCGACTAATTCCGACTCCCGACTCTTCCCGAACCGGGCCGTTCCACCTTCACCTGCCTTCGGCACTGCGCCATCCGAAGCGCCTGAACCACGAAACCAACCTTACCCCTCCCCCTCCTTACCCCTCCTCTACCCCTCTACCCCTCCTACCCCTCCTCTACCCCTCCTACCCCGCTTTCTCATGCTTTCCTCCCTATACATCTCGGAAGAGTCCCGGTGGCGGGCGCTGCAGTTCCGCGACCCACTGGCCGCCGGCCAGTTTGTGGTCTGCCACTCCCGCTCCGGCAGCTTCTGCCGGCCCGACTGCGACGCCTCGGCCCCGCTGCTCCGCCGCTCCGACACCTTTTTCGCCGACTCGGCCCAGGACGCCCGCCGCCTCGGCCTCCGCGCCTGCCACAAATGCACTCCCGAAGCCCCGCCACCCGTGTCCACTCAGTTAGTGGCCGACACCGTTTGTGCCGTCAACCGCCGCATCGGCTTCCGCTGCCGGCTCCTCGACTCCGATCACGTGCGCCTTGTGGACTATGCGTGCCGCCACATTGGGGCCGCGGCGGCGGGGGCGGCGCTAAAGCCGGTCGAGTACGACATCGCCGGTCCGGAGTGCCCCGCCGCCGGCCCCGCATTCCAAGCCGGTGGGGGCGGGGTACGCCCCGCATCGCCGAAGCGCCGGCGGAACGGCGGGGTGCTAGGGTTTAAGAAACTAGCCGAAAAGACGAAACTGTCGCCTTGGCACTTCCACCGCGTGTTCAAATCGGTGACGGGGCTGACGCCGAAGGCGTACGGAGAGCTGTGCACGGAGATGGTTGCCGAGCTGAACCCGCGGAGCCCCGCGTACGCCAGCCAGGTGTACCCCGCACTAGTGGAGATCCCCGAGGCGGGGCATGCGGGGCATGCGGGGTTCGACGATCTGTGCCGGCTGCAGGCGCCGGTGCCGGTGCGGCGGGCGGGGCAGCGGGTGGCAAAGTCGGCGGGGTATTTCCGGCGGCAGAGCCCCGCCCTGATCCGCCACAAATACAACCACTCCTTGCCGAGCGTGCCCACCTACCCCGCCGCCGATATTGCCTGTTTCGGCTTTTCCGACCCCGCCGCCCCGCCGATGCGCCCCGCTTTGTCGGCCCGCTCGTCCCGCACCCGCCCGCGGGCCGCCGAAATGCCGCCGTGTCCCGCATGCAGCGGGCCGCGGCTACGCCGGTCCGTGTCGGACCGGTTTGTGCCCGTGTTTCGGGACACCTGGGCGGGATCCGACGGCGCCGAGTATGCCGAGTATGCCGAGTATGCGGATTATGCCGGGCTGGACTCGCCCGGCTCGGGCACTGGCTTCCAGGCCGATACCCCGCCTACCCCGCACGACGGCGATTTTGCCGAGCTGCCGGGGGCGGAGTGTGCGGAGTCCCCAGTTAGTGCCGAGGAGTTCGGCTTTGCCGGATCGGGCGGCTGCGGCGGCTCCGGCGGCTTCCCCGCTTCCGTACTGCAGGATACTCCCGACAGCGTATACTCTCCGATTATGGACGCCATGAGTTCGCATTTCACAAACGGCGCCGTGTACGGACTGAAGCTGGGGGAGGAGTATGGGGAGGTGTACGGAGCGGATGCGGGGTGCGGGGCAGATGCGGGGTGCGGGGCAGATGCCGGGTACGGAATGTATGCCGAGAGCCGGCATGCGTCTTCGGAGACCGCGCTGGAGGGGCTGGAGGGGCAGTTTCTTTATTAGGAAGGCAATGGCGGGGTAAACACGCGGGGCATGCGGCACATGCGGGGCATGCATTTGTTAGCAGAAGCTTGGCTGCTCAGATGGTTCCTTCAGTTCCGCCCATTCCCTCCTTCAGATGTCTGCCTATTCCTCCCCTTTCGGATATTCCGCTGGCTTCCGCTCCGTCCGTTCCGAGACTTCCTTCCGATCCATCCGTTCCGTTCCGTTCCGTTCCGAATGTCTTTTCTGTCTTTCAATTCCTTCGTTTCAATTCCTTCGTTTGGTGTATTCTATGCTGTATGTTTTCTGCATTTTCTCTTCTTCTTCTTTCCTTTTCCTTTCAATTATTCTTCTTTCATAGGGCTGGGGGTTGTGTCATAGTAACTATAATGAGTATAATGCTGCCTAAGTGAGTGATTTGTAGAGATGATCAGCAGAGATGATCAACAGAGGTGAGATGATCAGCAGAAAGGTGATAACAGACCTTCCAAGCGCTCTCAAAGGTCTGTTATCACCTTACAATATTACCAGAGCTCGCCTTTCAACTTCCTTGTATCAGCAGCAGGATTGAGATGTTCAAAGGCCTTCAAAAATATCAAACGGGTATGGCAAATATATCAAACAGATCTGTTGTGAGCAGTGAATTCAGCTGACAGAGCTGATGGGGATGATTTGCTTGTTTTCGATTGAACGGAGGGGCGGCAAAAGGTGATTTATCAGCTCACCTGAGGCATGTAAAAACGTGTCTCACAACATGGCTGTTTGATTGTTTGTTGGTGGGCGAAGCCGAGGCCAGTCATTTCGGGAGCCACAAAGCCGGCCCGCAAGCCGACAACGGCTTTGTGGTTGCCGAGCGCGGTATCTCCGCCCCCGCCACACTACTCTCATTCAGTAGACTCACAACACTTCTCCGCTGATGTGTTATCTCTGAGTGGAAAATTGACATGGATGACACATTGAACAATAAGTTGTAAACACTAGGAGAATTACATACGGAGGGATGAAGAACGTGAATAAGTGGAAGGCGGAGAATGGGGAGAAGCATCAGATCAGTCTGTATTGAGTATCCGAGCGTGAAAATAAGACTGGGAGGTCTTGAAGGGTGGAATTTGGAGTCATCAACTACTCATCATCGTTCACACCATTGAATATACTATCAACCCTTGAATCTATCATCAATGGTTTCTACCCATTGAGGGACCATTCAATGGGTCCATGGAGTGTGGGAAATTCATGACTGAAAAGATATTTCAAACATTCATATGGAGATGAATGAATGGCACGTATGATTGAGTGGCGTGTCAATGTAAACAATGGAAACATCCTCATCAGTCCTGGAGTGACTGAAGCAATATTCTCCAGTTGTCGTCAATTGGCTGGCTGATTGGATATTCGACAGAATGTATTGCTTGAATGAATTGAAAGAATGTATTGAGTGAGAGAATTGGGTGATTGTATTGAATGAATCTGTGAATGTTAGGAACTGTCAGTGTTGTGTGAATGTTGTTGATCTCACAGTCCGTTGGAATCATACAATCAAGTCAAATCCCTCCAAGCCTTCCTTTATTTCTACCTTTCCATTCCCTTTGGCCCCTTTAGTTGAGGAGGTCTGAATGGAAAGAATGTAGCATTAACAATGGGCACATCTCATCTAGAGACTGGATATTGGAACTGCAAATCTGTTGCTCTTTGAGCAATCAATGGATCGACTCTTTGCTCTATCGGCCCAATGTGTCAACAGTCCTGAAAGCTTTCATAATCAATGACGAATGGACTGGAAATTCTCATGATTTTCAGAACTTGCGGATGCTTTCTTGACTCTTCCTGAGATTAGGCGAACTGCTCATAAAGGCTCTTGAGAAAAAGCTTCAAGAGCCCCAAGGGCCCTAAGAGAAATCCTATGGGAAACCCTTTGCCTATATATCTTCATTGAAAGATCCTGCAGATGCTATAGCGAGCATTTGAATCCTCAACCTGAGCATCCAGCAAACCCGCGTGAGACGGAACTGGCTATGCTGAAGAAACGACGCAGAAGACGGAATGCCGAAGACGGCGGAAAAGCCGGGGAAACTCTCCAATGGGCGGAAGACGCGGAAGGGCGGAAAAGCCGAGGCAACTGAGAGCTGATGGGAATTGCCGAAAGGGGGAGAATGCCGAAAGTGCCCAATCAGCCGAGAATGCCGAAACAGTCGGAACAGCCAAGATGATGGGGCGTCGGGAGCGGGTTTTCCTTGGCAAACGGCAGGCAAAACGGACGGCGGGTCAGGCGCCATGTTCTGCTGACCTATACCGCCCTTCCGAAGACTCGGTCCAGAGATCGTTCCAGTCAACTGCTCCGAACATTTGTTCCGAATCACCCTTCCGAGCATCCTCCCCAAACTCCGCTCCGAACTCTCGGCAGAAGGACAAGAGGAAAACTGCAATCTGGCAGTTGATAGCCAAACAAACACCAAACAGGGGGACCTGAGTTCTTGCTGAATTGCTGAGATACTGCGATATGTCAGCCAAGTCTGCATTTATACGAGGAAGACAGTTCCTCAGTTTCGGTTAAGGATTTCTTGCAATAAGAGGGAAAGGTGGGAGGTATAAGAGGCCAACGATTGGTTTCATTATCATACCCAGTATGCACAGTCACTCGGTGGACGGGTCATTCTGTGGAGCGGAAAGGGCCGTGTTTTGGGTGGCTGAAAGACGGAATGATGGAACAACGGAACAACGGAACAACAGAACAACGGAACAGAGGGAACTATCGAAACTGTCTCAATCTCTAAAAAAGGGGTTGCCGAAGGAAATGCAAAAGGAGTCTCCGAACCTCCAAAGATGTATGAAACACGTGGAGGGAGCTCTTCTACATGTTCATACTAATCAGAGACTCTCCTATTCACCTCCTGCTTATTTTCTTCTCCTCATCATCTCCTGTTTATCTTTTGACTTCTCTCCTACTGACAACTGCTTAGCTGCTTATCAACTCAGCACTATTTCCTGCCTGATTGCTGCTTAACTGCCGCTCAACATTTGACTTTGCAACTCTCATCTCCTCAATTTCCTCCCTCAATTTCCTTCTTCATTTCCCTTCCTCATTTCCTTCTCCTTCAAACAACTGACTTCTCGTCAACAATCTGCTCCGCTGCAGAAAAGCAGGCCTGCTTGTTTTCTCCATGTTTTCAGATGGAGTTGAAAGACAGGAAAAACTTAGCAAAAACATCACCAGATATTTCAGCTGGCGGATGTGCCAAGTTGCAGCTTTTGTCAAAGGGGAAGTGGAGGAATTGGAGAAAAAAGAGGAAGTAGATGAAACGGGAAGAATTGATGGAATGGGAATGATAAGATGGGGTGATTGGAATGAGTGGAGAGGAGTTGAGAGACTGAAAAGGAGTTGAAAGACTGAAGAGCCAAAAAGTTGAAGTGCCAATTAACTCAAAGGCTAATAAACTGAAGAGCTACTGAAAGGCCAATAGACTGTTAGAATGACTGAAAAGGGTGTATAGATGAATTAGGTGATTGTCTTGAAATGAGGAAAACCAATTGAGGAGAAGGAGATGAGGAGGAGAAGAGAAGAGAAATTAGGCTGGAGTGAATGAAGAGAAAGGGAGGAGTCGAGGATCAGAGGAAATGAAGAATTTGATAGGTGAGAGGAGGAAATAACGAATGGAACAATGGGAGCAGTTGGAAGGAAAATAGGAGTGAATGAATGACAGGATGGGATGAAATGAAACAAACAGGAGAGAATGGAAGGCTTTTTGTTTGACGATCAAAACAGATAGAAGGCTTGTTTATTGTTAGACAGCATAAGTATTTACAGCTTGCTGATCAGAGAGGCTAAAAGGGAGGGAATAGAGGAGTCAAAGGAATGCAGGAAAGAGTAATTGAAAGAGTGGAATAACAGACTAATTGAAGGACATAAATAATCACAGGAATAAAGAGAAATCCAAGCATGAATAAAGTATAAGAACTGATGGAGAAGAAACAGCCCAATTCAAGTGGGAAACAATAGAGAAATAGGTGAGCCACAGCTCTATAAACTGCTATGTCTATCCATCGCCTATTTGCTAGCAATAAAGAAACAGTCAGTTGCAGTCAGTTGGAATAATGGAAGGATTGGAGTGGGGCTATTACACTGGGCAATGCAATTACAGTGATTGATGAATAAGTGAATGCCCTTAATAAATAGAATGAACAATCAGGTGATACAATAGAAATCTCCTCCATCTGCTACAACAGTCAAAAGACTTCATTTACAGACTGAGAAAAGGAAGAGCCTTCAAAGTGAATTGAGGCCCTTCAGTTCCTCATCAAGTTTGCAGTTTCACTCTTTCTTACACAATTGTGGGAGCAACCAAATATTCTCCTTACGGTATCAACTACATCTTCTAGCCTCTCTTTATTATTCACATCCTCAGCCCCATCATCACTTTGGCTCCACTTAATGCCATTTCTATAACATTCCTTCAACCTTTTCGGATATCCCATCCGGCCTTGTGGCTTTCAACAGCCGCCACACTCCGTCCATAGTCTACAGATAGCCGACAGTTTCAGTGCATTTAGGACTTTTCTTGGCCTCTAAATTCCACTATTCCGAGTAGCAATTGGGCACATATCAAACTACTTCCCGTCAAAAGTGTCCCGGGGAAGTTAGCGGTTCTCGATTAGGCTTTAATGAGACTTCCCAATTGGGCACGAAATCTGGGCCATACTTTGGCTAAGGGCGGTGAAGAGCAGAGTTAAGTTCACAGAATTAGGTTTAGCCTGTGGTTGGAGATGGCAGCGAGCCTAAACGGCGTGCGCCTGCATATACCCTGCCCGATCGGGTATGCATGGCGGACCCGGCCATGCTAATCAAGATAAGGTTCAGAACTATGCTCTGCAGGAAAACCACTGAGTCACACGAAGGGCAATATGTGATTATGCCCCCGGAGAAACCGGGAAAACCCCGGGGGTAGATGTGAGTGATTTGGGCAGGTACAGCCTTCTAGAAAACGGGCCACATTTTGCAAGAGTTTCCGCAGCCTAAAAGGAGGTTTCACCGGACTTATTTGCAGGCAACTGCCGGCCCTTATTCCGAATCCAGCAGCTGCTGGGCGCTCGATACGGTTTCAAGTGCCGAACTAAGCTCGACGCTACTCTGAACTTTAAACCAGAGGAAAAGGGTCTCGAGAGCTTAATCGGTTTATTAGGGAATGTCGTAAAACCAGCAGGGCGATAACAAATATCAGCAAATGGAGCAAATGGATGGAATTTTCGCTGGCAGCGGAGGATGAGATTTTGGAAAGTGCTACTGGAATTGAAAGATGCCGGTAAGTTTCTTGGCGATTGAGAGCTGAATGCTCTGAACTCTTGTTGATGGATTGCTAGTATGTTGGGGGTTTCTTGAGACTTTCCTAATGAGTCCTTAGTTCTTAGTCTCTTCCATAATTGTTCTCAATACTCGTCAATATTTCCCAGTGGTTCCCAAATGTTCCCAATGGTTCCAAACGGTTCCCAGTGGCTCAAAATGGTTCTCAATGGTTCCCAATGGTTTGTTCCCATCATTTCCCACGTTTCTTTTCTTTCCCTAGTTGATCTCCCGTTCATTTCAAGCCTCCTTTCCTTCTCTGTAATCCTACTTCGTTTCGAGACTACTAGTTTCCATTATAGCTGGAAGTTGGGCATTTCTATCTCTACTTTGGACTCTCCTCACATTCCATTCTGTTTCCCGAACCAACTCTGCCTCAACAAAATCTTCTACTTCAAGGATTCCCCAATGTTTCCAGTATGTCCCTCAATTCATATCCACAGAAACTATATGATCTATAATCACTATATGATCTATAATCACAATAGGTACGAATTGAGGACATATAGATCCTATGATTACTTCCTCAGTATTCTCAGTATTCTCAATATCCTTAATATCCTTAATATCCTTAATATCCTTAGTATCCTTAATACCCTTAATATCCTTAATATCCTTAGTATCCTTAATACCCTTAATATCCTTAATATCCTTAGTATCCTTAATACCCTTAATATCCTTAATATCCTTAGTATCCTTAATACCCTTAATATCCTTAATATCCTCAATACCCTTAGTATCTCAGTATCTCAATATTACGCATTTCAGTATCTCAGTACCCCAGATTCCCAGTACCTAACTCTCTCCTATCCTTACCCATCCCATCTTTAATCACTCTACCATTTCTCCCTCCTCACCCGAACACACCAAAATGCCATTCCAGCTTCCTTCCTGGGCTTCTGTCCCAGCAGTTACTCCCATCAGTAGTCCCATCCTACTCATATCCCCATAATAGCCAGTTTCTCTATTCCCCTTATTCCCCTCATTGTCATCTCCATCAAATGCGCCTCTGTTCCTCCGCCCCACATTCATCCACATTCACACCTAAGGCGCAACAGTTGATGCTTCATTCAGCAGCCTACATACTAAGCTGCAGCAGCTTTGCTAAATCCGACTCCGGTGAAAAACTTTACATCCTCGGAGCTACAGAAAAGGCACGGGATTTGTCTGCTCCAAGTAGTGAGGATTTCTTATTCAATTGAAGCTCGGGAACTGCAGCCAGAACTGCAGCCAGAACTGCAGCAAAGGAATTCAAACTGCCGTACCTTTGAGACTTTGTATGAGGAATTGAATGGTTCCTTAGTTGTGATTTTCCCTTGTGATATTCTCTACACCAGCTGCATTTGCTGGGGGATATGCTACTTAGTATAATAGGATGGACTACTTGGTATAGTAGAAGGATATACTCTCTTAGTAGAGTAAGATGTGCTACTTAGTATAGTAGGATGTACTACTTAGTATAGTAGTAGGATATACTACTTAGTATGCACTTCCGAATCTCTTAGTAGGATAGACTACTTGGTATGTCCCTCCGAGTCTCTTAGTATATCACTAAAGGCAGTTCGGACAGCCTGAAGAATGCAATGAGAGCCAAAGACTCGAGCCAAAGTCAACCAATGTTAGCAATCCATGAATTAGTTAGTACTGAAATAGACTGTAATCGCCTCTTTACTACTGTCTGATTGATAGTGAAACTGTGAAATTGCTGGTGATGTCTAATCAGGAGGGAAAGTGGCTCGTTTCAGAGATTTCTACTGGGCCCCTCCTGGGACTGTCAATTGCTGCCTGCCAACAGGTGCCAAATGTGATATGCCAAATGTGCCAAAAAATAACAAAATCAGCTAAATATGCCGGAGACCCGAAATGAACCAGAAACGGTGGGAGAACAACAGCCCTCAGTTCCAGAACCTCCAGATCAAATCAGGCAACTGAATCTCTCATTTTGTTCTTTTAGGACGTTCAGTTGAGAGAAACAACTAAAGATGCTTGAGTCATTTCCAGTCATAACTCTGAGCAGGTAGGAAAACCTCAAGTTTGATAGGTTAGAGAAGGGAGAATTACCATTTGAGGGTTCTCTTGTTGTTTTGTTTCGGTGGAGTATTAAGATGTCAGTGCTTTAGTTGGGAAGAGGTGGAGGTACTATAGAGTAAATACCATAGAGCATTGAATAAAAGTATAGCATGTTTCTGAGATGTGAAAATGTCGCATTTGATCTGATTAGTATAGAGTGAGTAAGTGATCTGAGTTGCCTGGAACTCTTTATGTTGAAAACCTCCTCGTTAGACCTGGGAGAGTCTCTTCTTTAGTCCAGGGAACAGAAGACAGAAGGAGATTTTTGGGAGAATCTCGGGAGATTTCTGATTTTCAGAATTCACACATCGGAAGGATGGACATTCCCAATATGCTCCTATTGGGTATACGGTTCGGTGGAATGCTGGGAGTAGAGATCTTTTCAAAGGGTGTGAGATGGACATGTGAACTCTTTTGGGTAGGAAACGAGGAATGTGAATGAGTCTTTGATGGGTCGTGAGGAGACTTCTGCATATGATAACATGAACATTCTTTGGCTATGCATACTGCAGGAATCTGTATTTACAGGACAGGTTAGCAATTAAGCATGTCCGGACTCCAAATAGCGGAAAAATCATTGGCCATTGATGGCTGGCGGCAAAGGCTACAGCTTGCAGTTCGATAGATATTATTTCCAACCAGTCGATAATACAGCTTCCTTGAAACTGCCATTCGATCAGTTGTCGTAATGGGCGATCTGCGCGCTTTGGATTACAGTTGGGACCTTAGCCTGCGCTTATTTTCCCCGTTACCCAAAACGGAGAATGACTCCTACGCTTGAGTTTTAGTGAACTCTAATCCTGTCCGGGAGCCCAAACAGGCAATGCCCACCAGGGACGTCGACAGCTCTCCCACCCAATCGATCGTTGGCCCGGTCACTTCCGAACTGTCGGAGATTAGATTCGGTGGTGCATCACTAATATTGGGGCTTGGGCTTAGAGAGCCGCACCCGATAGTTGATCTATCGGATTAGAGATATTTCTCAGGCAACGAGAAAAGCGGCTGAAAAAGGGTTATCGCCTGCCAAGTCACCAGCAGGGCATGGAAATGGAAGTATCAGGGAAATATCGGGGCGCAAAGTTTGGCTGGAACTTTAAGCTGAAAAGATACGCTGAATGATATTAACTTCGAAACGTAAAACGGAGTCCCCGAAGCTTCAAAAGCCGGCTGGGGTTTGAGATCAGAACACACTTGACATATAGCCAGTTTTCCTCATCAGCTCAAACTTTTGACAGATCAAATCAGCTCCCTTCTTCTGCTTCTCTCCCATTTGCAGTTTCCAGCTACCTTCCATGCAGCATTCTGTCTAGCCCTCCTATCCCTTTAAGTATACATGCCAATCCTTGGCCGTCACTCTTAGATTCTAGTCACACATCTCTTAACTGCAGAAAACACGTCAGAGAACATACATTTGCATCTCACAGCCTTTCGAACCCGTCCGAAAACCCAATCACCGCTTGCCCGGTTTGCCGAAGAAAATATAACGTGATCTGAATAAGGTTTGTATGCCCGGTTTCTAGATCATAAACCTTATGCATGGAAACTCTGCACGGCTGTTCCCCAGCTTTAAACTGAAACCTTGTTTTCCCCGGGGTTACAGTTTTTCCGGGGCCAATCCCGATACATCCCATTACTTTACTTTATTCGCCTGATGGTTCGACTCTTCCAAAACCAAAACTGCTGGTTTGGCTTTCTCGGTCGATAGAAAGGTTGGAATTGTCCGCCAGTGATGGTATGTTTCTCGAGGCCGGGGGTTCTTTCGAGTACCGATTTTCTCTATGGCAACTTGAGGTTTTCAGGAACGGAAAAAGGAGAAGGAGAATGGACCTGGCGAGAACCACTTGGCTGATGAGTTTCTCAGCTGATATTTTGACGTTAGCTTATCTTACTTTGACACATATGGAGAGCGTTGGAACGATACTCTGAGCATCATCATTTGCCTGTCTTTCTGCAACCTCTCCTTCTTCTCCTTTTCTCACTCATTGCCTACTGTTTGCCCACTGTTTGCCTACTGTTTGCCTACATCAAACGGCAACTGCTATCAATTCCTACAACATCGGCTTTACCTCTCGTAATTGTTAGAAGTCAAGAATCTGTGAAGAGGACACTCACTTGAGCAGCTCTGTACTGAGAATCAAGATCTATACACAGTAATGTAGTGGTGATTATAAGAATTACGCACACCATGTAAGAAGTACATAGCTAATACTATAAATAATGAGTAGGAGTGAAGATTTCCAGAGAGTGGAAACAGTCGGTTATATATGAATCTGCTGATATGAAATAGGGTTTTTATGAATGCATGTCAATGCATCAGCTGTGCAGTATGCATGAATACGCATACTTCAATGGTAACTGTAAGGATTCAAAAATTGAACACTCACTATGTTAGCTCAGTTTCGTATAACAATTAGAGGATATCAGTAGTTCTTTCAAAGAAATCTCCTGAAGAATTGTATCGATAGAGTTGATATATAGGAAAAATCAGGAATCTGTCGACAGAAATTGAACTTTAGATTGCATCAATATGCATGAAACTTTAACACTTACCCCACTTCATGCGTCAACCCGCATGCCTCTTGCATACACTCGAATCCCACCCTTCCCCGCCTCCACTCCTTCTCAGCCCATCAACTCCTCTCATCTGAAATCCTCCTAAATTCCTCACAGTATTTTACAATTGCTTCTATTCCATGATTTACTGTCTTTGCTACTATATGAGACGTGCAGTGAGTGCACAACTGAGCGGCCCAGAGTGTGTTCCAATTCGCCGTAACACATAGTAGATAGACACATCAAAGAGCCTGAATACACAACTGTAGAAGCAGCACTTGTATGGCCGCCTAAAGAAAATCTGACATTATGGGCCTTAGTACCCCTCGAAATCTTACAGCTCCCTCGCTTGGGTTTCAGCAAGTGATAGCCGCAAATAAAAGCCGTGCACTTTCAACATTCATTTCATATGTATCGCAGCATGCAATCAGAGTCTTTCAGAGTAATCCAAACACTAGTAAAACTCCGGTCCAATCTACAAAACAGCTCGTCCATATATCCAAACTAGTCTAAAACATTCTTGCATATTTCTGACCATCACCTCATCAAATCTCCCTCCAATCCCTCCTCCCTATTTCTTCCCCCTATACACCTTATCAAATGCCTGCTGGAAGTCGGCAATAATATCGTCAATATACTCAATGCCCACAGACACCCGAATGAGATCCTTCGTCACTCCTGCTGCCCGCTTCTCCTCATCACTCAGCTGCTGGTGGGTAGTGAAATAAGGCGCAATCACCAGCGTTTTAGCATCCCCCACATTAGCCAAATTGCTCGCCAGCTGCAGCGCATCCACAACTCTGGCGCCTCCCTGCTTGAAAGGATCGGCATCTTCCCCTTCCGGCAGCGGCTTCACTCCAAACGACAAAACGCCCCCAAAGCCTCTTTTCAGGTACTTTTTCGCCAGCTGGTGGTACGAATGCGACTCCAATCCCGGATAGGAAACCCACGCCACATCCGGCGACTTTTCCAGCCACTGCGCCAGCTTCAGGGCGTTTTCCACATGCCGCTCTACTCGGATCGACAGCGTCTCCAGTCCCTGCAGCAGCAGAAACGCTCCAAACGGGTTAATGGCGGGCCCCAAATCCCGCAGCAGCTCCGTCCGCACGTGACCAATAAAGGCAGCCTCTTTCAATGCATCATTAAAAATAAGCCCGTGGTACCCTTCGCTCGGCTGGGAGAACTGGGGGAATTTCTCCGGGTATTTTGCCCACGGGAATTTACAAGAGTCGATAATCACACCGCCGATTGTGGTGCCGTGGCCGCCGATCCACTTAGTGGCCGAGTGCGTCACAATATCCGCTCCGTGCGCTATCGGCTGCACCAAATACCCGCCGGCCCCGAAAGTGTTGTCCACAACCACCGGAATGCCGTGCGCGTGCGCCAGCTCGGCTATAGCCTCAAAGTCCGGCACATTGTATTTCGGGTTGCCGATCGACTCCAGGTATATCGCCTTTGTCTTCTCGTCAATCACCTTCTCAAAATCCGCCGGCGCGTCTCCCTCCACAA
The DNA here is from genome assembly GCA_030561065.1 of Sporopachydermia cereana. Lineage (NCBI taxonomy): Eukaryota > Fungi > Ascomycota > Sporopachydermiomycetes > Sporopachydermiales > Sporopachydermiaceae > Sporopachydermia > Sporopachydermia cereana. The sequence continues at coordinate 7,249 of JAKTWI010000384.1, read as the reverse complement.
ACCGCGTCTCAATGCCGAGCCGCTTGAACGCCACTTTGAACTGGTTGTATGTGCCGCCGTAGAGATACGTAGTGGACACAATGTTGTCGCCGCTGTGGGCCAAACCGGCAATGGCCAAAAACTGGGCCGCCTGGCCCGAAGCAACGGCCAGAGCCGCTCCGCCGCCTTCCAGAGCCGCCATCCGCTTCTCAAACACCTCCTGGGTCGGGTTCATAATGCGGCTGTAGATGTACCCTGGGACTTCGAGGCCAAACAGCTGGGCGCCGTGCTGGGAGTTGTTGAAGGAGTAGGAGGAGGTGGCGTAGATGGGCACGGCCCGGGCGCCGGTGGCCGGGTCCGGCGACTGGCCGGCATGCAGCTGCAGAGTGTCAAAGTGGGAGGGGGGCATTGGAGGGGTTGGGTCAGAGGTACAGTGGTTGTGGAAAATAGAGGGTGAAGGTGAAGGGTGAAAGGTTCAGCAGATTGTCAGAGGTGAGCTGGAGATGTGGGAGGTATGTGGCTGAATGTGGCTGAATGTGGCTGAATGTGGCTGAATGTGGCTGAGTGTCTTATAGGCTTCCAGTAGGATACTACAGGATTTTCAGCTTATGTCACTCTGTTATAAATACCTCTCCTTTCCTTTCTTTCTAACTTCTCTCTACAACTCCCCCTTTCCCGGCAACCCTGTTGCTTTTATACCCCGCTGCTTTATACCCTCGCTGCCTTCCCCAATCCGAAATGGGTCCACGAACATCAGTCTTTCGGAACCCCAGTGAACCCCCATAGACCCATAGAGGGCCCGAATTGCCCTCTTGGCCTGCCAGATGAGGAAATCACGGGATGCATCCTCAGAGAATTTCGGCTCCACATCTTTCAATCATTGGAGAATCTGCTTGTAGTATGGCAGTATTTACATCATCTTCAAGACCCCACACTTCCAACCAACAAACAACAAATGTAAACAAACGCCCCTCCATCCCCATTATCCTCTCTCCATTCCTTCCCCTCCCCCCGTCTCCTTCCCACATTCCATCCATCGCATCTCGTCATTTCCTGTTTATTCCCTGCCTTTCGGCCCGATGCTGCCTCCGATACATTGCAGCTTCTGTTTCAGTAGGCCTGGCAAAGACTGGAGAGGCCAAATTGCCGGGCAATTGGGTTTGATGGCGACATGTCACGATTTCTTTCACCAGCGGGAGGAATCAGGTGGGAAGGGATGTGTCACGTGAGCAGCAAATATCACGTGATGGATCACGTGAAAATGCTCTAACTTGGAGTCTCATCTCAGTCAAAGCTCTGATTACATAATCCCCAAGACAGAGCGAGACGTGAGGCTCAGAGCGGAGGCCGGAGACGGCACGGACAGATCAGACAGAGTTCCGTTCCGAAGTGCGGAAAGGACGGATATCGGAATGCCGCTTGGTTGCCGCTGGTTTGCCGATACTGAAGCTGGGACCTATTGAATGTACATTAGTACAGATCAATCACACTGCAGACCCCAACCCTGCCTACCCCTGCAACAAGAGAACTCCCTAGCCACACACTCCCAACCCCTTCCTCATGGAAGACGAGTTCAGCAGTTTTTTGGAGCCCGGGTTTTCGCCTGTGGCGTATGCCAACGCGATTCTCGTGGCCACAAACAACCCCAACGACGCCGAAATTGACTTCAGCTCCAGCAACAAGCGCATCGGCTTCGACCTCAAAGACATCACCCAACAAATGGACTCCATCGCCACCGACAGCCACGAGGAACTGCTGGCAGAAGCAGCAAAACTGCAACAAGCCAACCAGCAGCTGGAAGAGCTCGACCCGTCAATCCAGCACGTGAAAATCACCTTCAACCGCCTCGACAACGAACTCCTGCGGCCCTACGCCCAGGCGATGGAAAGCTACGACACCCTGAAAAAGCTGCATGCCACGTCTATGCTGGTGCGGGACGTGATTTGGTTCCTGCATTTGGCACAGGAGATTGCCACATACGCGTCCTCCACAGACACGCTGCTGCAGGAGGCGCAGGCCATCCGCAAGCTGGACGCGCTGCTGGAGGACACGCCGTCCCTGCAGTCTGTGCAGCTGGTGCGGCAGTACAAACCCCACAAGGAGGCAAAAGTCCAGCGGGTGATTGAGTCATCTCAGGCAATCATCCGCAATCACTTTCTGGCCACAATCAAACAGCAGCCGATGTCCTATACACTGGTATCACAAGCATTTGCCAGTCTTTTTCTACTGTCTCCGGACCGTCTGCTGCAGTCTGTGAGATCGTTTTTGGAGACACAGGTACAGAACTCGCTGGCGCTTATTTCCCGGTCGCTGTCGTCTTCCCGGTATATGGTTTCGGCTCTTGCGGATGTCAGCGGGCGCGCCGGGTTGGTGGTCAAGTTTACCGAGATTCTGGACAAATGCTATACGGAACAGCTGGAGCTGGCACCTACAATAGGCAAGAAGTACCCCACGCTTCTGGCTTATGTACAGAATAGGCTGGAGATCCGGTCTCTGATGAGCTCTTTTTGGAAAGACGTTGCCACCGGGTTGGAGAAGCGGCTGCGGGACGCGCTTATCCGCGGCGGGCCGGGGGCCAAGTCGCTGAAAAGCGGGGCGAAGGAGATCCGCGAGGCGCTAGTGCGGGCTGTGACGGAGGCCGGCGGGCCGGGGGTGACAAAAGACGGAGTGGAAGTGCGGATGCTGCTGAACGCGGCTATAACATTAGGTACATAATGCATAGTTTCCCATTAGGGAAGACAGAAAAGATGACAATAGTTTGTCGTGGCTGCTAATATACAAGTGGACGGTTGCAGGGTTGTGGGGGAGGTGAGTATGGTTGGAAGTGATTCTTTGGTGATTTGTTTTTCCAGTCGGCGGTTACTCCGTTCGGTATTTCGGTTTTGAGGCCTGAACGGGTTTGGCGGCCGGAGTCGGTTTTCTCCGAAACCCGGCGTTTCTGGTGAACTTTTGGCCCTTTTGCTTTTGGGCTTTTGCCTTCTCTATTTTGGCTTTCCTTTCTCTGATGAGAATTCTCTTTGCCCGGTTTTTCTTCCCTGGCCGTCGTTTCCTGTTTTCCCTCTCCACTTTCTCATTGTGCCGTGCCACGTCGATCACCTGCCAAGGCATAGCCATTGCCGGCCAGGGCGTTTCGCTCTCTTGCAGCACTTCTTCTCCCGAGATGGCACAAGCACGGATGTTTTCCCTTTCCTGTTGTGTGGGATGGTAGAAATAGTAGCTTATAGGCCGCTTCACTGGCTCATAAGGCTCGGGAGAGGGAGAGCGGAGAGACACTTTTGTCTGGGCGGATGTCGAGAAGAGATTGAAACTGTATGCTTCTTCTTCCGATTCTTCCCCTGGGGCTTCATTGGTATTCCCGCCAGCTTCATTTTCAGGCACTTCTACTTCTATTTCCTCGATTTCCAAGCCAAAGTCAAGAGCGGGCTCCTGTTCCGCTTTCTGCGGCTCCTCCCCAAAGAGCTCTTTCCGGCTTACTGCCACCTCCATTTTTGTTTTCTGTGTGATTCGATGGTCGTGTTTGAGGTATACTTTCACTATTTATTCATTGAAGATTTTCTTCTGTTATCAAGTCATCACCAAAATAATCTTCTCAGATATTTTCCTTCTGGTCTTTCAAAATACAGAGAGGTGATCTGGGACGGGATATGGGACGGTTCCAACTTGAAGTCTCCTTACAGGAATCTTTTAACGGGATGAGACCTGAAGGCCTTCAAACTCAATTACTCCCTGGGGGTCCTCTCATAATAATCATCCTACTAATGTTTACATTCCTTTGATATAACAACAAAATCACTCAATTAACTACTCAACAACTAATCATCAAAAGCAAAGAGCCAAACACAGCTGTCAAACCCAGCTGTCAAACTCCTCATCTCACCCCGCACTGCCTGCAATGAAACACCCCATATCCTTCCCCACCTAAGCAGACGCGCCATAAGAAGCCGCATTCTGCTTCTTGCGCAGCTCATAAACGTCCAACACCGTCTGGGCGGCTTTCACCCCAGAAAGAACCATCGCACCAAAAGTCGGGCCCATCCGGTTGAACCCGTCCACCTCGGCCATCTCCATGCCGCAGATAACCAGCCCGGGGACAATCTCCCGAGTGTTCTTCACAATAGCATCCTCGGCTTTGTTCATGTCTAAACCCTGCATCTTCTTCAACTGGACATTGCAGTCCAGCTGCTGCACTCTGCGGGCAGAAAATGCACCAAAGGGACCATCGTGGCCAGTGGCGCTGAGCACCACGTGAGCATTGATTGTGTTGGGGTCCATGCAGGACTGAGTGTCGTGGTTCAAAGTAACCAGAGTCCAGTTGGTCACTACACCAGCAATACGGACTTCGTCGTTGTCTGTGCGGGTGATGAGATCCTCCACAGCCGTGGCATTGAATAGCTTGACGTTGGGGAACAGCAGCACTTTGGACAGCAAAGTGGACATAAACAGAGCGGCATGCTTCACAACCACATAGTTGCCCTCGTCCTCATAGGGGATGCCCAGAGTCTCAATAAAGGCATGCGCAGGCTTGCGGATCACCATAGGGGAGAACAGCTGCCCGCCGAGCCAGCACCCGCCGCCGGGGGAGACGGAAGACTCGATAATGGCGATCTTGAGATCGGGCCGAGTGCTGGCCAGAGTGTAGGCTGCCGAGAGTCCGGCCGAGCCGGCTCCGATGATGACGACATCCGACTCAGTGTACTTGTCGAGGTCGGCAAAGTACCGGGAGGTCATGGCGCGGGAGACGGTGGATTCCCGGATTGGGGCGAAGCTGAATTTCTTCCAATCGGGCCACGAGGCGGCGGAGGCGGCTTGGGACTCGGAGGCTGATTGCTCCTGAGGGGCAGAGCTCATTTTGAAAGGGAGGGGGGTTTCAATCTGAGTGGGAGGAGACATTCTGAGGGGTTCTGACGAAAGAGTTGATGGTAGCTGTTGATAGTGAGTATCAGTGCTTTGAATGTTGATTTTTGAGGTTGTTGAGAGTAGAGTGAGAGAGTTCAGTTTTGGGGCTTAGTTGGAGTTCGTTTATTAGCAACTGGGGCGGCAGCTCCTCTATAAATACCTTTTGACATCCTGGCGAGAGAACTTTGATTTCTCCGTGAGATCATCTGACGCAGAGTATTTGCAGCTCATTGGCTGAATGAAATTTAAAGCCTGTCACATTCTATCAATCCACTGGCTTATCCTCCTTATCTGCATGGATTATGAAGAAACTGTGAATATCTCTCGGACAGGTTCCGTCCATATCGCCAGAGCGCATATTTTATGCTGTTAGGCTTACATGAGATCAGAGCCGGGGTACGGCAGTTTTAGCTTCAAGGGGAGAGGAGATGTTGCAGCACTTGATAGATCCAAATTGACCACTCATAGAACGGGAAACATCTCAGCTGACCATGCAATAAGAAACTGGATGGTTGAAAGTCAATATTCAACTGCCTTATGGAGTCTTTGTTATTTTTCCGGTCTTGCAACCGGGGTAATGCATAACTGTTGGGATACCAAAACAGTCCTTGTAGGCTGTCTGCGCCGGCAGATTTACGTCTATCTGAATTTTTCATTTTTTTGGAATAATAAGAGGCATCCTCACTCCATGAGAACTGAGGGAACACATCATGACCAAGGGACAATGTTAGAGCTAAAAAGTGGGTGAGAATTGAAGAGTTTTTGGCTTTTAGAGCTATTTAACTGCACTCTAGTGTTTTATTTACCATCAATGCTTATTTGCTCCATCTCTTATCAAAAATCTACTCCATTAATACTTTTTGCAATTACCCCGGATTTTACCATCTAAATGCATATCTGACCTTCGGGTCTCACTACGGACAGTTTGACATCCCCGCATGTTGGACGAGATGAGACGCGAGGCCTTGGAGTGATGAACTCAGCAGAGGAAAGGCTTTCAATGCTCACTGAGCAGGTAGAACCTGTTGGAGACAGATAATAATAATAATCTCTACGTACTGACACTGAAACACAGTTTTCATTCTGCTAATACCAGCCAAATACTGCAGCAACGAAAGACAGACTGAAGCGGATCAACTGTGAGGCTCAACCTTTCATGCATGTTTATGCATAGTAATGCAATAATGACGCTCCACACTCGATACGGACGCGACATAACTCACTCATGATAAGGAAGAGAGTGTGTTGATTGTTGAAAGATGGAACTGAAGCGAATGAAGGAAAGTAATCATCTCATATGAAAATATGGTAGGAGAGCTCACAGGTATAAGTCATTAAAATAGAGATCCTGAGAGACAGAAGTACCCTACCAGCATCATAATCTCCAAGCGCTGTCACTCCGTTAGAAGTCTTACCATTACCAAAGAAAAATGCAAAACTTGGGAAAAGCCATTCATTCTTTCAAAGCTAGTAATCATCACTATCTGCTACTTGGAGGATTGCCTAACATTGATTCAGGTTTTAGTTCCATTCTCTGGTTAACTCCCTGCCTCGGTATGTTGCATGGACGGCCTGCACTGTTTCATGCCATTGACCATAACCCGTCTTCCAACGTCACCAGCTACCACCTCCCCCAACGAATCTACATCAATCTGCAATTTTCCTCTGTCAGTTTCCTTTCATGAAAGTATACTGCCTTTCGTCCCACTTGATCCATAACGTACCCAAACATCTGACAACCCCTCTCTCATCCAACTGTCTCACTTACATCTGCCCATTACAATTTCCTCGTCATCCCCATCCCCACATCAGACTACTAGCACATCAAGATCCTCACTTACTCCCTGAAACTTCTTTCTATTGCTTATACCATCAAACTCGGCAATTTCCTACCATCTTCCCATCTACAAACTCCCCCCATCTCCACTCTCCTTAAACCCCTCACATTTCCCTCCAGTCCGTCTCCATCATCTCCATCTCCATCCATTTCTTCCTCATTTTCCTTTCTCATCCCTTCTCATCTCCCGAACGCCGATCTCGGCATTGCAAAGCCGATAGACCAGCCCATCGCTCCTTCCTTGCTCCTTCCGCTTCTCGGTACAAGGGGATGTAGCACGTCTCTTCCAGGGGCATCATCAACACCTCACCGGGGATATCAACACCTCATCAACTCCTATAAGCTGTTTCATCTATGCTGTGGGGAAGGATGTGGGGCTGTCAAAACCAAATCTCTGCCATCTCTGCCTCCCGCCACCGGACGGATGGAAATGCCGCATGAGATTCCGTTCGGAAGTGCGGCCAGCAGTTCCGGGGAAGGTTCCGGGGATAACGAGGAGAAAAGGAGAAAAGGAGAAAGGAGAAGGAGAAAGGAGAA
>JAKTWI010000383.1:0-23173 GCA_030561065.1 Sporopachydermia cereana | reverse complement strand
CCCAAATATTCCGGCCATTAATTTCACCTTTTTTTCAATTCCGGCCACTACCCTGGAACTATCTCCACACTCTTCCCTTGACTTTATTGGCCCGCTTTATCAAGAACTCTTCACTTGGAACTTTCAGTGTTCGGGAGTTGATCTCTCGCTCCAATCAAAGGCTCAACAAGGTGTTCAACTCAGGTTGATCTCAGTTACCCACAGAATCATTTTTCGCCTACAGACAGTTACTAAATAGCACTGTACTTTATTTTGTATTCTACCAGATCATCAGATTACGTAAAATGAGCTCTCATTCAACATCACTTTCCATCGTTTAGTCAACCTCCTCAACAGTAGGACCGTCAGCAGGAGCAGGTCCACCAGCACCAGCGCCAGGGAATCCGCCAGGAGCTCCACCAGGGAATCCACCAGGGGCAGCACCAGCGCCACCATTGGCCTGGTAGAACTTCGTCATGATGGGGTTGGCAACAGCCTCAACCTCCTTCTGCTTGTCAGTGAACTCCTCAGTGGTAGCAGTGGTGTTGTTGTCGAGCCACTCCACAGTCTCAGTCAGAGTGCTCTCCAACTTGCTGAGCTCATCAGCGTCAACCTTCTGCTTGAAGGAGTCCTCAGAGATGGTGTTCTTCAGAGAGTACACGTACGACTCCAGACCATTCTTGGCGGCAATTCTAGCAGCCTCCTTCTCATCTTCCTCCTTGTACTTCTCGGCATCAGCCACCATTCTCTCAATCTCTTCCTTGGACAGTCTGCCCTTGTCGTTGGTGATGGTGATCTTGTTGGTCTTACCAGTACCCTTCTCCACGGCAGACACATTCAGAATACCATTGGCGTCCAAGTCAAAAGTGACCTCAATCTGAGGAACACCTCTGGGAGCAGGAGGAATGCCAGTCAGCTCAAACTTACCCAGCAAGTTGTTGTCGGCAGTCTTGGCACGCTCACCCTCGTAGACCTGAATCAACACACCAGGCTGGTTGTCAGCGTAGGTAGAGAAGATCTCAGACTTCTTGGTGGGGATGGTCGAGTTTCTGGGAATCAGCTTCGTCATGACACCACCAGCGGTCTCAATACCCAGAGACAGAGGAGCGACATCCAACAGCAGCAGATCCTGAGTCTTGGAAGAAGTGTCACCAGACAGAATGGCAGCCTGGACAGCGGCACCGTAGGCAACAGCCTCATCGGGGTTGATCGACTTGTTGGGCTGCTTGCCATTGAAGAAGTCAGACACCAGCTTCTGGATCTTGGGGATACGGGTGGAACCACCAACCAGGACAATCTCGTCAACGGCACCCTTGTCGATCTTGGCATCAGCCAACACCTTCTGGACAGGCTCCAGAGTCGATCTGAACAGGTCACCGCACAGCTCCTCGAATCTGGCTCTGGTGATAGACGTGTAGAAGTCGATACCGTCGTACAGAGAGTCAATCTCGACAGACGTCTGGGCAGAAGAGGACAGAGTTCTCTTGGCTCTCTCGCAGGCAGTTCTCAGTCTTCTCAGAGCTCTCTGCGACTGCGACAGATCCTTCTTGTACTTTCTCTTGAACTCAGCGACAAAGTGGTTCACCAGTCTGTTGTCGAAATCCTCACCACCCAAGTGAGTATCACCAGCAGTAGCCTTCACTTCAAAGATACCATCTTCGATAGACAGGAGGGAGACATCAAAAGTACCACCACCCAAGTCGAAAATCAAAACATTCTTCTCGCCGCCTTCCTTCTTGTCCAAACCATAGGCAATGGCAGCAGCAGTAGGCTCGTTGATGATTCTCATGACATTGAGACCAGCAATCAAACCGGCATCCTTGGTGGCCTGACGCTGAGAGTCATTGAAGTAGGCAGGGACGGTGATAACGGCGTCAGTGACCTTTCCGCCAAGATAGGCCTCGGCAGTCTCCTTCATCTTGGTCAAAATCATAGAGGAGATCTCCTCGGGACTGAACACCTTCGTCTCGCCCTTGAACTCGACTTGAATATAGGGCTTTCCTCCCTTGTCAATCACCTTGAAGGGGAAGTGCTTCATATCACCCTGGACCTCGGGGTCAGAAAACTTTCGGCCAATCAGTCGCTTGGCGTCAAACACAGTGTTGGCCGGGTTCATGGCAGCCTGGTTCTTTGCGGCATCACCAATCAGTCTTTCAGTGTCAGTGAAGGCAACAAACGAAGGAGTGGTCCGGTTACCTTGGTCGTTGGCAATAATCTCCACCCGGTCGTTTGTGTAGTGGGCCACGCACGAGTACGTGGTACCCAAGTCAATTCCGACAGCCTTCGACATTGTGTGTGTGGATGTATATTATGTGCAAGAATGTAAGGATGGGGATGAATTCGTAGTGAATATCGTTGCTCGTTCGTGCTTCAGTCGTAGATTGTATCGTAGCGCTTATCAATCACGTTCGTCTCAACCTTGACTATTATAAATCGTTAATCTCTGGAGATAACCAAAAGACATCAAGAGAAAAGTTCAATTGACTCTTTGCCGGATGGTACTCTCCTTCTCTTTATATATCTAAACCCCTTCTCTCCATCTTCTTTCTGGCCACTGCCAAACCGTCATCACCTTAATTTTTCACTTCGAGCGCTATCCGGGGATGCCTTCTAGGCTGTTCTACACACTTCTACGACGTTCCAGAACCTTCCAAGGGGAGTAAGTGAAAGCGGCAAACTGCGGCAGTGTGTCGGTAGGGTCAGAATGGTTAGTCTTGATGAAAACAGTGGTTAGAAAGCTCGATTTATGCCACTTTTCCCCTCTTCAAACGCCTTCTATGCCCATATAATCTACACCTCTTTGCCCTGCAAACCTCGCCGGCTCTCAACTCTAATCTGCAAGTTGCCCGTCGCAGGTCACATGTACAACTTTTCTCTGCCGCATTGGGACCAAAGTTGGACACAGGACACAAAGGCAATTGCCAAAACCTTCTAGCACCTTCGATGAGCTTCTTTGTGCCCGTCCCGATTCGGTAACGGCCACCATGTCGAATTGGGTACATGTGGCGCGGGACTGATGCACGTTGATGTCGATATGCATTAGCCTTGCAGAGTCATCGCTGAAGTCACGTGCAGAGCCGGCTCCTGCAGGTACAGAAGATGAGTAGAATGATTAGGAGGTGGCGGAAGGTGTTGGAATCGCAGCTTGGAAACCTTTCGAACTCGAAGATTGGAGGTAACTTCCGAAGTTCAGATGGATGGTAGTAGGGGTGATAGAGATGGGCTGGGTCACATGTTCACCTTTTCGCTCTGAAACAGAGGGCTTCGTTTGGAACTCGCGGGCCTGCGATGTGGAAGCCAAAAGCAGAAGGCGGAGCAGCTTTTACAAGTGATTGAGCGAGAACGGAGCTGGATTGCTGTATTGTGCGGAGGACTGTTTGATCATGTGGTTCGATTACAGCTGGAGCTGGAGCGCTTCTTAGTGTTACGGAACAAACGTGGAATAGCCATATAAATCTTGTTGGATATAAAAATCTATATAGAGAGATCCAATGGACGGGAACCACGGTATAGAGAGAGAATCATTTGAACATTACATAGCCTGAACTTGTTTGCAGCGGAAGTTTGATACATCATCGGAGGGAAAACCCTTTTCGGGTCTTGGGAGCTTTCTCTTCCACGGGGTGGTTGCGGGCACTCTCCAGTTGGGCCTTCTTCTCTTCCAGGAGTTTCAGCTGTTTGTTCAGTTTCTCCTTCATTTCCCGGTGTCTGGCGAAAAGCTCTGTCTCCGAATTCTTCAGTTTCTGTTCCTTTTCGGCAACTTTCTTCTCAAACACGTTCTTCAGCTCAGCTTCCATCTTGGCTAATCGAGCTTCGTGAAGTGCCTTCTGTTCTTCTTGACGGATGCTGGGGTCGAAATCCCGGAATACAGAGTCATCCTGCGACACCCCTAGAGACTGCAGCTTTTCTGATCGGTAGTTTTCGTAAAGAACATGTGCAGTTCTTTCCCGTAGGTCCTCCAGATAGCTCCTGACAAGCAGTTGCCTCAAACTCACGAAATCGTTGTGCTCCGGGTTATCAACTTCAATCACACCCCAAGGATACTTCCGTCCTCTGACTTCACGGCCATCGGGCGTAGATACAAAATCTAGAGAACCCACGACAGCAAAGGGAATCTTGCTGAGTAACTCGTCTCTCAACGACTTTTCGTCGTCATCGTCAGTAGCCGGGGGCTCGAATATGCTGATTTTGTGTTGCTTTATGTCAGCCAGAATAGTGCGTTTGAATTCTCCAATCTCCTCAGGGGTCAAAGTATCTGCTTTCGCGATCACGGGTATGAGGTTCACTTTAGTATGCAGCTTGCGCATCACAGCAGCGTCCAAAGCCTTGAGAGAGTGACCAGTGGGCTCTAAAAAGTAAATACAAGCATGAATACGATTGTCGACAATGCTCGTTCGGTTTATCTTGCTTTCCGACTCCAAGTAGTCATCAAATCGGTTGTCAATCTCTTGGATTATAGGTCTCCAAGAGTCCTCATTGTTGATGCTGTCCCCGAAATGAGGTGTGTTGATCACAGTCAAGTGTAACTTTACATCATTCTCCTCAATATCGCTAGTCACAACCTCGACAGTCACTGGCTGTGTCTCACCATTCCAAACCTCCTGTTTACTATCAACGTCGAACAACTCCCTGTTGAACAAGGTGTTCATGCAGGTCGACTTGCCAAGCCCAGTGGATCCAACTATCATCACGTTCAGATTGAATCCCAGCTTGATACTCTTTCTGTGCCATTGGTTGGGGAAGTTGGCGAATCCAACAAACCCATTCAGCTTCTTGCGAATGATGTTTGACACAGCTTCCTTCGTCTCCTCACCGTTCGGAGCTGCGTGAGAATCGGAACGCACCGAGAGCTTTTCAAACTCATCCGTAACACCGTGTTCGACTAAACAAGTGGCACTTTTGTTAGCCATTGAAGCCCTCATCATCAAAGCGTCAGTGTGCCTCTCCACCTGCTCGCTCGCTCGCTCACTCTAACGAGTAACTTCGCATATCAATATCCGCCATCACAATCAGACTTACCACTAGTCATCTTCGTTGTTTAATTTCTATCAGGAGACCAACAAAAAGCTCTCACCAGTTTGAACAGAAGCCGAAAGTTCAATGTCTTACTGTGGATCTATCAGGTTCAATGGTTATCTCGCTCGTACCAGAAACGGAGGACGGATCAGAGAACTGTGGCAGCCAGACAATCGCGTATCTTGGGACCAGTCAACCTATCACAGTTGAGAGTAGAAGATCAAGCAGTCTGGACGACAAATGTACAACAAATGGATTCCAATTTTGATCTCAGTTGTTTTCACTTACGCGGGCTGTTGACAGGCGTGTTTGTGATATGTTTAGAATTGTGCAAATGCTTGGGTGTTACTCTGCCACAGATCGGGGAAGGGCCGAGACAAACGCGTTCGTGTTTATGTCACGGCGGGTCGCCAAAACCAGAGTGAGACGCGATGTTCGTTGGACTTCGCGTACCCTCATACTGAACATTCTGTCGTAAGTCGAAACACCATATCAACAGAATGATATGACCATTAGGAAAATAAGAAAGCAGTATCAGACCTCCTAGCAATGTGTGATAGCTGTTTATCTGGTCTTTCGGAGCTCGAAGGGAATGAGCTTACCCCGACGAAGTATACAAGGTGAGTAGTCGGTCTTCAGTGTATGACACGTGAATTTAGGGGAAGGGCCACAAGTGTTCGGCATGCAGCTTCTAACAACTTGTTGACAGTGGAAATTCGAGCAGTGAGGAAAGTTCTACATTCATCAGAAAATGAGTGACTCTGAGTACTCGAAGATCATCTCAAAGGCGGTAGAGGAGGGGGCGAAGCTGTACGCTGAGAAGGATTACGAGGCTGCAGCAGACAAATACGCGTTAGCATGCGAAACATACAACCAACATCATGGAGGAGAAGATGATCCAAATCTGCTCTATCTTTACGGTAAAGCTCTCTTTCAGATCGGTGTCAGCAAATCTGAGGTACTAGGTGGTGGATCTGCCGGCGCTGAGACTGAGCCGAAGCTCGTGGCTCCTGAGCCAACTCGACCGGAGACAAAAGGTATTTTTCAGTTCAGTGAAGATACCCGAGTTGGCGAAGAGGATGATGAGGAAAATGCCGATGATGGCGAGCCAGAGGAGAATGAAGAACCAGAAGAAGAAGAGGAAGCAGACACGGAGGGTGAAGGGGAAGGCGAGGATGGAGAAGGTGGAGAAGGCGACGCACAATCTGATTTCGAATTGGCCTGGGAGATTCTTGACTTAGCCAGAGCGTTGTTTGAGAAGAAACTGGAGCACACAAACAAGTCTGATAAGTCAAGTGCCACTGTTGAGGACTCCAGTGAGATTAAAGAAGTAAAGCGGAAACTTTCCGACACATACGATCTTCTTGGTGAAGTATCTTTGGAGTCTGGTATGTTGAGAGTTCTGGAGTGTATCATAGGGCAGGGATAAAACTGAATTATGAGTTCAGTGAGAAAGAAATTGTCTAACAATCAAGCAGAGAACTTCCCTCAAGCTGCTGAGGATTTGGAGAAGTCTCTCAAACTACGAGAAGAGTTTGACCCTAATTCCGCTCTCATATCTGAATCACATTATAAACTCTCGTTGGCTTTGGAGCTTTGTGTCGATCGGCCTGATGCTAAGGCCAAGGCTGTTGAACATATGGAGGCGGCGATAAAATGTATCGAGGAGCGGGAGAAATCAGGTGAATCAAATGACAAGAGTCTTCTGTCTGACCTGAAGGCTAGAGTAAGTTGCAGCTTCCACCATACTGGCACCTTCAAACAGACAGAATACTAACAAACCACCAGCTGGCTGAACTAAATGACTCAGCGAACGAAAAGATACTAGCCGAAGAGAAACAGAATCTATTGGGAGCACTGTTAGGCAATTCATTGAGTGACGCAAAAACCTCGTCAGAGTCTAAAGAGAACGTCATCGACATCAACTCTCTGGTGAAGAAGAAAAAGAAAGCAAACAAGCGACCACCATCAGAAGAGGCAGGAGAAGCAGAAACTAAAAAGACCAAAACCTGAGTTAATGTACATTCTAACGCGAGCCATAACTATCTCCACAATCCTGTATCAATACACATTCACTGAATCGAATCCTCCTTGCTCAAATTTTTTGAGCCCCTTCGATGACTGGCTCAACCCCGTTTTTGCTGAACAAGTACACTCATGACATCCTTGTCGAACATGTTCACTCCAGATTTTAGGGCACTGACAAGGGTGGGCAGCATTGACGGATTGAAGTCATCACTTCGTCGTAGTGCATCCAAATCGTCAGAAAGCTCAGAGGCGATCAATTCCAAATATTTGTTTCTCGTTGCTTCAAACGCATCGTCATCCTCATATTCTTGATATCGCAGAGGTTTGATTTGGTTGTAGGTCAAGTAAGATGACTTCACTGGCCGTTGAGGAGCTTTCAACTCAGCCAATTCGGATTGAAATTCAAGTAGTCGTTTTCCTTCATCTTCCTTCAGTTCGTAATACATATCCAACTTCATTTCCGTGTTGTCCTCGACAGCAGGCACATCTTGTGGTGTGGTGGCCGACGGGTCTTTGTGGGCTAGATTATTGCTAGTCTCCTTCTCAGAGTCAGACTCTGAGCTTGAGGATGAATCAGAGGAGAAGTCTAGAGTAAAGTTGTTAGTCGATCAACAAAGCTCAGAGCTCATCAAAGTCAAGAGTTCTGACTAGCAATTCCATTCATCGCATACCCTCTGTTCTTCTCTTCTTCCTCCTCCTCCTTGACTTCTTACTGCCATCTTTGATGGCCTTATTGTGCGTCGCTATACTCATCTCTGTCTTCTGTTGGTTCCGGTTAATTGTTGAGCAGATACACTACATACCAAGCCTTGCCCCACATATCTGATGGCCTTATTTATATTTCATTTCCTCCTATCTGAACTGCTCTTCAACACTTCGCATACTATCAATAATTTTCGATGGCCAACATGACGTCTCTTTCTCTCGCTTAACCGGGTGATCCCTTAAACATAGAAATAATTACGTAATCACTGAGCAGCAATACTGATTACGTGATCAAAAGCTTCTAGGAAAATGTCTGCATAGTGTTAAAACATATATATCGTACACAGTATGAAGCACTAGGTAACTGCTTGTTCTCATGAGAGAGGAGGATTGATGGAATATAGTGAGAGGCATTTTTTAGTGACTGGTTATCATGCAATATTGGGGGGGTCGTATCGTTGTATCATGAGGGTAGAGATCAGTGACATTTTGATCATTCGATCAGCCTCACCAAGCCCCAAGCTGCCCCTGCAGCTACTCCACCGGTGACGACCATGACTACTCCTGAATATACTCTGTCTTTCTGCGAGCAATCCGAGCCCATGGAGATAACCGACTTGATATACCCGAAAATGAACAGCGTGATAAGCATGACAATGACAGAGATATACAACCCTTCGTAGGCTGATTTTGTGAAGAAGTAAGGAATCAGGGGAACAAAGCCACCAAAAAAGTATGAGAGACCAATAGTAGCTGCAGAAGAAAACTGGCGTCCCTCCGGAGGTTCCTCCAGCCCTTTGCCGAACCGGATGATGAAGTCGATCATGTCAACCGGCGACGCTTGCAAGTCTTCAACAAAACTTTTCACGGTGCCGTCTGATAGATTGTAGTTGTATAATATATCTTCCACCTCGCCGGCCAGTTGCTCAGGATATTGCTGAAAGTTCAGCTTTTCCTTGTTCACTTGAGCAAAGTAATAGTCATTTTCTGATTTGGCTGCCAGAAACCCACCAAGCCCCATAGAGATAGCACCAGACACAAGTTCCGCCATGCCACCGGTAATGACCATTTTCGTGTTGCCCAAACTGCTGAGACCAGCTGTTAGAGCAAAGGGCACAGTCAGCCCATCTGAAAGCCCAATAATGATATCCGACATGACTCTAGGGTCGACCGCGCCAAATATAGGAAGTGAATCACTATTATTGGAGCCGCTAGCCTCCTCATTCATGCTGCTGTTTTCTGACACGGAGAGGTTTTGGCTGTCCACGGTTTGACTGGACTCTATCACTGGATCTTCCGCGTCAGACCCGCCGTACGAGTTTTGTTTCGTAGTGGGCAACAGAGGCACTTTGGACCCATCTTTACCTTGGTAAAGCCCCACCAACGTATTCTTGATGGCCACAATAGACATGGTGATGGATGTGTGTGTCTGTGGGTGTGGGTGTGTGTACCGAGTAGCCCTTCTTCTTGTCGGAATAACCCTTACCGGCTTTCTTTATGTTCCGGTCTTGAACAATCAGATATGGTGCGTGGACATTCAGGGATTTCCACCTCAATTGCGTCGTTCAGCCGTTTAAGTGGGACGGGGAGTCTTTTGTATGAGACTTTCAAGAGGCGTAGCGAGAAATAGGAAATTCAAAGAGGACAATTCGTGTTTTGGGTAAAATGTCGGGAGATGACAGATATTGGTATTCAAGCCTGTGACCACTCTACAATGATGATTCTGCAATCCTTAATGTACAGTAAACTGAAGACTGCAGCAGAATAGTTCGTCATAAAATCGTTGCATCGCGGACACTGTATCTTAAAAGAAAAATGATTGAGTGATTCCTTCCCCCCGTCTCTCAACTTTTTAAGGTTACTTCACTTGACGCCTTTGCCTTCAGCTAGAATTGAAACTTAAATCTTAAAAGAGCCCCTGGGGACTTTCAGACACTCTCGGTGACTCTACGTCAGAGTAGTGAGGTATGATAAGATCCATGAACCAGGGGACAAAATTCACGAGCAAAGATAGAGGAGACTGTAGCTATATTCTAGATAGTTTTTCTATGTAGCAGACTTACTAAATACTGAAAGTCTTGTCTATGAATGACTTGACGTCTCTGTCACGACTTTAGATTTTGAGGATAGGTAAGCTCATGCTCAGCAGACCCTCTGACTTCAAGTCTCACTCCGAGTAGAACCTCATACTGACTTCAAAAGTATGGGATATTGGAATTTCGCCAGTAAATCAGAGAAAAAAATGAGAGGTATGTAGTCGCGATTGGGGCTAATGAAGCCCTTCATCTCTGAATCACTAATGGTTAGTTGAGCAAATGAAGCACTACCCCATGACAATCTCAGAAACAAGGATCAAAGTTCAGCTTGAACAACTACGGAAAGAACTTTGAGAGGACCTTTGCAGAACTAAAGAGCAAGGGTACTACTTTTTTCGGGATCTTCTCTGGTTGAAGTCAAGCCTGACTAATAGATCATATAAGATGACGCACATCACTTAATGTTACAGTATCAGCTGTATTAACGGGAACCGTTATTGTTGTGCCTTATCTAAGAGACACTTCTGGCATCAAACCTGTCATTTGCAATAGTTGTTCCGAAAGGGTCTGAAGGATCCCCACTCAGTCTCTCGCCAACATAAGCTCGGGATTAGATTTCTCATTGCGGTGTTTACCGTTCAAACTATATGCGCCTCTCACCAAAAAGAGCTACAAAATTTTGGATTTGGGATGAGCAGCAGCTCTATTATTGGGATTGCTGACAAATACTTGCGATATGATTGGTCGGTGGGGACCCTGCTTAAAAGCATCGCACTGTCATAGCCAGTTCGCCTGGCCAGATGGCATTTGATTAGTATTCAAAGGGACGTGATTGTTAAACACTCACGTCTATTCGTAGACAGCTATTGTTGTTGCATTTTGACGTGATGCGATGAGCTCAAGAGTTGCTGGAGGTGACTGCGCATGCCGGGAAAGCGGTTGATGTTATGAGTGGGTACTGCGACTTGAGAGTCTGGTTGGGGACTCATTACTTAGCTACAGATGCCTGCTAGTAGATCTGGTTTAGTACCTATTTCAGAACACGTCCGCATATTCGTTCAGATTGGATTTGATCGATAAGAGAAACGGTACTTCCATGAAGTGGGGTGGCTTCGAAGCCCTGAAAGAGACCACACACGCCACACGCCAGCCATGCAAACAAATCCTCAATGGCTCCCTCTAAAAAAGCCATACTGTCTCTTCAGTAAAAGTAAAATGTCCCTTCAAGTTCAGTTTCAATGAAGCAAATACAGGCTTGACTTCACTTTCTCCGCTCTCACACAGCATATAAGTTTTCTGATTAGCAGATTTTTGATTAGCAGATTGGCGCTCCAGATTGACTTCGCAGAGGACGTTTTCGATTAAGGTTTTAAACTTCGCCTTACCTGCATTAAAGCTTAATAACTTTATGATTTACGAGATCGCATCGAAGAGGATGATAAGGAGGCTTAGTAAGATAATACATTGAATGCTTGAGATGAGAGTGAGTACCCTTATCGTTGATATCTGAGTAAAATGAAATATTTATCACTATGTACGGAGGTATACATCTATCAGATCATTTTGTTTTCTTTTCACTGCTGGTTTTCAAGGAGATATAGGGTATGATACCTACTATCCAGTTGAACTCGTAATTGTCCTCAGTATGAATAAGGAAGCATCGGAGGTACTCCAAGTAGTTGAGATAGAAGTAAACACCAGCTCCGGTGAAAATGTGCCACCAAGCATGGCCCTCCAGAAAAAAACCCCATGGAATGCCCACAGAACGTCTGGTTCTCCGGAGGAACTGGCAGAGATGGATGTCCAAGTTCCAGAGGAAGTAACCGAACAGAAACGTGCATATTCCTGTGATCATAGCTCTGATGAGATTGGACTTTGCTTTCTCGTCTTTGACATGTTCCTCGGTCAGCAGGTACGATTTGAAAATGATGCCAACATTCAGCAAAGCATACCCGACCTGGTGAATCGTAGGATCTTTGAAGTAAAGATAGATTGCAGTCAAAGCACTAGCTCCAACAACCACCAGAATCGCGATCATTATAGACTGCAATTTCGTTTTCCCGTAAGAGAAGACCGTCCAGAAGGGCACACACGTTGCATATATCATAGGAAGCTCGTCCAAAAGCTGGTATTTATACCATAAAGTCATATGAAACATCCAACTGCCGACACCCACAAGCGAAAAGCCAAACGCCATAAGGAAGAACCTGAACTCAAACTTATTACGCCAACAGGAGTACATCGCATGAAGACCCATCACAACTTATCGTAACAGTTAGTAGTGTAATAGAAGTTGTAGTCAACAGGTAAGAGCATCACTCATAGTACTTACTGAACAGAAAGTTCGTCACTGTATTGAGAGCCTCAGCCATATAATGGCTGACAACATAATTCTCCTCACACCAATCTATTGTGGCATCACTTGACCATCGTTAGCGACAAGCACCCCCTACAATTCGGAGATTATCTCTCGTTGCACTCACCCCACTCCCCAATATCCCTCCGCTGGGGGCTCGGGATATTTGGAAAACAGTGATTGGAGCAAAGACATCTTATCAAAGCTCTCAGCAGTTCTGTGCGTCTCTTGATCGTAGATCCGAGATCTCACTGGACGTCAGTAGTTGACAGCCCAAACACCTCAAATCAATCAGGCAGCTACTCAATGATGATGATTCAATCTCAAGGAGATTCAGTTCCCGATGAAGCCGAGCCGATGAGCTGCAAACTGTATAGGAAATCTGATCAGTCCAATAAGAGAATCTTCCAAAATGCACCAAACCGTTGCCACCTTATCACCTCCAGATACAACTAGGCTGATACCATAATTTCCAAATAGCTTTCGTGAAGAAAAAGGCTGAATGTTGGTGATTCTGTTCACTTTGTTTCCTTCCGTCTCAGCCTTTCGAATGCTTTCGATGATATCGGTTAATGTCGCAAATCAGAGGCAAGTACATGTGACCTTGTAACAGAATCATCCCTGACATGTGTGGAGATGCGCAGATAGAAGGCACTATGAAACCAGGCAGTGTCAAGCATGTTCGTATACAGTTATTGATAGGGACACTGACAAATACTCAAATTATTCATAAACCAGATAGAAGGGCTTTTGGTTTGTCAATATGAGGTCTTGTTCTTGAGGAGCATGTAAGCTCAGGATGATAGATGTCATCGGATGTCGGCAAATATTTCCCGAACTTTGTTGTTTTGGATTATGTCATATAGAAATCTGCTCCTGCTTGCACTGCAAGATGATACGCGATGTTCATGCGAGGGCTGCATACCCCGTATAAATTCGAGGGTTCGCTTGAAACTTTTCGTCTCGACATTTGATGGGGAAACATTTATCCATTGAGTATAGGAGACGAGCTTCTTTGATTGGACGGCGAATACAGCATCAGTCGGTGTTTGAGTGTGGAGCACTATGTAGAATGAAGGGATGAAGTATGCTCTGCCTTGCATAGCTAGTGCAGACAGTGTATTAGGGTACAGGATGGTTCGGAAGGATGGTGGAGTGCGAAAGGAATGAGGTGCGATGGCAATTCCCTACTAGAGGCTATACTCAGATCCGTTTCGGACCGCAATTATTCTTACGGTCCAGGGGTTTACAGCCCTCCTCAAATGCAGCTACAAAAGGTAGGCTTCCCGAAGCAATCTCTCTTGGGCATGCATCTAGGGCAAGTCAACAGCGCACAAAAGGGTTGTGCTGCTGTCGTTCTCTGGGGTATTTAAGGGGAAGCTCGCCCATAGCTCACAGGATCCTCTCTAAAAGCTGATTATTGTGACGGTCTACTTGTGCAAAGGCTCGACTTCAGTAACTGAGTGAATGACTGATACTCAACACCAGTTTGTCTGAGTAATTGACACACGATATTCAAAGAGGATGAGAGGACTACGCTACTATGGAAACCAGGATGTCAGATTTGACAATGATGTTCCTGAGCCGAAAATCAATCACCCGCTGGAAATCATACTCGAGGTGGGATACTGCGGAATATGTGGAAGTGATCTTCATGAGTTCCTAGAAGGGCCGATCTTTACTCCCCCAGCTGGAACCACACATCCATTGAGTGGTGCAAAGGTTCCGCAGTGTTTGGGGCATGAATTCTCCGGAGTGGTTTTGGAGATTGGACCAGGAGTGACAAAGTTCAAGCCGGGCGATCGAGTTGTGGTGGACAGTACGAACCATTGCGGAGACAGAAAAAGATGGAATGGCAAAGACAAGAGCAACCCTTTCTGTGTGGCTTGCAGAAGAGGACAAACCAACGCATGTTCTTGTCTTGGCTTTACAGGTCTTGGTGTTCAGGACGGTGCTTTTGCTGAAAGAGTGGTTGTATCAGAGGAACATACTGTGTCTATCCCTGACTCGATCCCTTTGGATATTGGCGCACTTATTGAGCCTTTGGCTTGCGGCTGGCATGCCGTTTCGAGGGCAGATCCAAAACAGGAGGATACTGCTTTGGTTTTGGGTTGTGGGCCTATCGGTATTGCTACCATATTCGCCTTGCACGGTCATGGTGTGAGGGACATCATTGTCTCCGAGCCGGCCGCTGCACGAAGAGAACAAGCAATCAAAATTGGCATTGACCCCAAAAAGGCCATCAATCCTCTCGAGATTGAAGGCGGAATCGATGGAGTGGTTCAGAAGATATGTTCTCTTAGTAGTACGGGGGAGGGGGTGGATTGCTCTTTTGATGCCTCGGGTATTGAAGCTACCTACACTACCTCAATTCAGGCACTGAATGTTGGCGGGACAGCCGTGAACATTGCAATCTGGCCCCATGTCCCTGTGAAGGCGTATGTGATGGATGTTACTTTGAGAGAGCGTTCTAGTACTGGAAGTATGTGCTACACCATACGCGACTTTGAGGAGGTGATTGAAGCTATCACCAGTGGCAAGATTGACATCGATAAGCTAAGAAACATGATCACAGCTGTCGTGCCTCTGGAGAGGGGAAAGGAAGATGGTTTTGATCAGCTCGTCACCAATAAGGACAAGCACATCAAAATCCTGCTTGACCCGAAGAAATAGACTCTCGTATGAGCTACGAGTTGGTATGAAACAGCACCATACGCCATAGTTGATGAGGAGAGCACTGTTCCATACTCTTTTCGACAATTATAACTACGTTTGCGTCTTTAAGAAACCAACAGAGCTCCTTTTCATCTAGCACCCAATTCTCAGTCTCTCTATCAGTACTGAGTACTGATATGAGTACTGAGTACTCATGTCTCTCAATAAGTGAATCTCCACGATCTGGCTCATGAGTCATGTCAAACGTATTATGCGAGAGCAAGACATTGTAATGTCACAGTATATATTTGACATAGAATACTCTGTTAGGCCATAACTTCCCCATTTGGATCACCACCATACATGCCCAACGTTGCCTGTTGATACTATCAGCAAAACGAAGACTATATGTAATTGAATGAGACAACTAAAAGCCCTCGGTGCCAGTTTTGTTTGCAATCTTTCGATCAATCCTAAGACTTTTTACTCCTTTACCCATCTCCAGCAGTGCTGGTACATACCGTTTGTCATAGAATCAACACCAGCCTTCTGCGTGGCCGGTCGAAGTTTCATTTCCGCATTCGGGATTAATTGAGCCACCAGTTTCAGAAGAGCAATCGTGGAACTTCCTGTGCTGTCAACATCGCACATCCTATCATCGTTGAGATATGTGTTGATACTGATCTTGTGTCGACGACATTCGCTCAGTTCTCCGGATTATTACTGTGTGCGCAAGCGGCATTTGGGTATGACAATGAACGAAGCCGGTGAACAGCTAGGAAATTGAAGGTCATCAAGGTCTTTAGGAATAATAGAAGAAGCTGATCGAGAGACACGAAGTTGAAATATAATACTCATCTCTCCCTGAAACTGCTGCTCGATCCTATCGCTTGAACTACTGCTGCATTGTACGAAGCAAATAATCCTCAAATAATTCGTGTGCATTCAGATAGAACCAAACGTGTTGAGCATTTCAACTACACATCATCTGTGCAGATTATAAACACAGTTGCAACAAAAGGCCATTCACTCATACATCAATGGAGGCAACTCAGCCAGGCGGCTGGAATGACTGCTCTCCAGCAGAGTTCTTTGCTTCGAAGAAGTTTATGAGCTCCCATGAGTCCCTACTTTCATTGAGCTCAGTGAGCAGTTCCGTTCCTCCAAGCGGAAAGCAGCGATCGACAATCATCTCATCCTCTGCCCCTCCACCTCCGCCAGTTGCGGTGAAAAGTCCAGCCAGTGTGGCCACTGAAGCGAGCAGATCAGAGAGTGCCTCTACACAAACTTCAAGCAATGATCTGGAATTGACTCAGCTACGAAAACAAGTAGCGGAGAAACTTCAGAAAGTTCTGGCACTACCGACGACCATCAGTAACAAAGAGTTCGCATTCTACACAAAGAAGCTCACTGTGGTGATTCCTGATTTGAGTCTGGCTGATTTGCAAGTATTTAAATCCGCCTTGGATCTTGCTATTCAGGGTTTTGAGACCAAAAGTTCAAGCGATCTAATTGAGGGCAAGAGTATGGTTGTCAAATACACCCTTCTGCAGACTGGTGTATCCACCTGGGGTCTACCGTTGAGAAAGGTTATTGAGAGAATAAGTCTGGACTGAATACGGTTGGTTGACACTAGCCGATCGATACACACGTTAATCAGAATAGGGTGAGAGTCTGAGGTTATGCAATGAGGATGGTGGTATTTGGGCAGGCTCTTTAATGAAACTCATGCAATAGTTTTTACACTTGATAGCCATGCTCCAGTTAAGGCATGCATATTGTAGACCAGAGGTTCATTTTCAGTTCGTACATGACTGCAGAACTCACAACTGGTCCTGCAGTTCCAATGCCTGAGCAATAACATCTGATATGTGAGGCCGTGCGGCTGGATCCACAACAAGACAAAACCTGACAAGATTTTTCAGTCCTTCTGAGTATGCCGGCGCGTCAGGGAATTTATAGCGACCTCCGACAATCGCCAGACTAAGACTAGCACCGCTTTCAGATGCCGTCATCTCAAAGGGTGAGGATAAGTACATGATTGTGAACAGTGTGCAACCCAGACTCCATATGTCAACCCTCTCATCTATAGTCATTCCTGTCTTGACATCGAACAACTCTGGTGCTCGATATGGCAATGTGCAGTGTTCAGCTGCAAGATCCTGTAGCTCAAGCGCCTGCTGGCGAGTCTTGATTGTCTTTCTGGCTCGCGAACAGGAGCCCAGATCCATAATGACGGGTGTATCGTCATCAGAAACCATTACGTTTGCCGGTTTGATATCTCGATGGGCGTATGGTACGTTTTCGCCAAGTTCTGTCCCCTCCTCAGAAGGCCTGCGAACGATAAAATCATCTGGATCGTCTATACTTTCGTTTTCGTTCAGCAGCACTTCTGATTCTCCATAGTCTGGTCTAACGGAAGGATCAAATGACGCCGAAACCCTGCTGGCATGCTCTCCGGGGCTCATGTGATAATTGTGCATTGCCTGCAACCCCTTGCAGATGCCTATGAAATAATGCAATATCACATCCTCGTCAAAGTAGGTATTGTTCATGATGTTTGCGTTGATCAGATCCTGTAGATTGCCGCGCTTGTAGTATGGCAAAACAATGTATGCTGTCTTGCTCCCGTCCGCCTCCTGAACTACACTCGAGTCAATGGCCTTTATGATATAGGGGGAGTTGAAGAGTTTATAGGCTTCAATCTCCTGCATTGCCTGGCGAACACTCTCCTGTCCAAAGGAGCATCGTATCTTCTTCAAGGCGTACGTTTGCCCATTCTGAGACTCGACTAAGTAAACGTATGAAAAGCCCCCCTGCAGATAGTCACACCGTCAGTAAAGTTGACATTTATCGGTTCTCCATGAAATTCCCACCATCGGGACAGCATCTTACCTCTCCTAATAGCTTGATGATCTTGAAGGTTCCTCGGTTTATTCGCAGCACTGGTGACCTATTGCACGACAGACACGATGCAATGGCATAAACGAAATCCGTAATGTACTGTGCCATTTTGCTCAGATAGCTGATAAGTCGACTCCTGTGGGTAACGGGCTGGGATCTTTATCAGCATACCCAAGTATGGGAATTTTGATGTAGCATAGACTCAATGGCAACTTCAATATAGCTTCAGGAATGAAACAGATGCAGTTTGAGCGTATCTAATTTGCCTATCTATCTTGCAGATTATCACGAATCAACTGATAATGACAGTCAATCGGACATCGCAACTCATCCTGAACTGTCATCTATTAACAGATGATGTCATCTCAAATTGCAATGCTCGGAGCAACACCTTTACACCATCACATATGTGAAGCGAGACCTGAAGTCTTGCAATTCTGTCTCCTGTGTTGCCCCCTCTACAGGTCCTGAATGAAATATTCTCTTAACGTGCCAGACAAATGGTTTCTATAGGGAAGATGTGAATTAAAACAGGTCAGGTCTTGATGTATATTGGGAATCAGAGTGCCGGTACCTGACGAACCATATTCATTTGCTTCTTTGCTGGGTCTTTGCTGGCTGCTGTCTTACTTGTTGTTTCCGACAAGCTGTTTAAACTGTGAAGTGACATACTGAAATCAAGCGACTGTAGAAATCCTCATCATAGCGATTGCTTTGTTGATTGTCTTTCTTTGATCTTTCAGGCGTATAAGAACGCAGACTGATTGCAATAACGAAGTAAAGCAGAAAATGGTGTGTTTGTTGAAGAGACTGGCGCGAATGACGCCTTTCAGGCTGGTGGGTGGATGTGTTGTAACGAAATTACTAACAACGCTCTGGGAATTAGTCAATCACTGCTATTGGAGACTCCAAAGATGTGATGGGGTTCAACCTCATTGCGGCACATTCGCATATCTCGGGACTCGGGCTGGAAAGCGGAACTTTGAACCCGAAGCCTGTAGCCCAGGGAATGGTCGGCCAGATCAAAGCGCGGAAGGCGGCGGCCGTCGTGCTTCAACTAATCAAACAGGGCAAGATTGCCGGAAGGGCGGCTTTGATTGCTGGTCCTCCTTCGACTGGTAAAACAGCCATTGCCATGGGAATTGCCCAAGAGCTGGGAAGCGACGTGCCGTTCACTGCGATTGCGGGATCTGAAATCTATTCTCTGGAGCTCAGTAAGACTGAGGCACTGACCCAGGCTTTCCGCAAGAGTATTGGTGTACGAATCAAAGAAGAAGCAGAAATAATTGAAGGTGAAGTTGTGGAAATCCAAATAGACCGGTCACTCACGGGAGGACACAAGCAAGGCAAACTGACTATCAAAACAACCGATATGGAAACCATCTACGAAATGGGAGCCAAAATGATCGATTCAATGAGTAAAGAGAAAGTTGTTGCTGGCGATGTTATCAGCATTGATAAGGCCAGCGGCAAGGTGACCAAGCTCGGCAGATCTTATGCAAGAGCCAGAGATTACGATGCGATGGGGGCAGATACAAAGTTCGTGCAGTGCCCTGAAGGAGAGTTGCAGCGACGGAAAGAAGTCGTACATACTGTGTCTCTGCATGAGATTGATGTTATAAATTCCCGAAGCCAGGGATTCTTGGCGCTGTTTTCTGGTGATACGGGTGAAATCAGATCGGAGGTGAGAGATCAGATCAATCAGAAAGTGGCCGAATGGAGAGAGGAAGGAAAAGCTGAGATCTGCTCCGGTGTGCTCTTCTTGGACGAAGTGCACATGATGGATATTGAATGCTTCTCTTACATCAACCGAGCGCTGGAGGACGAATTCGCGCCAATTGTCATCATGGCCACAAATCGAGGCATCTCCAAAACCCGGGGAACAAACTACAAGTCGCCGCATGGATTGCCTGTTGATCTGTTGGATAGAGTTATCATCATATCTACAACGCATTATAATGGAGACGAGATTAAACAGATATTGAGCATCAGAGCTCAGGAAGAGGAAACAGAGTTGACTGGGGATGCTCTGGAACTCTTGACCAAAATTGGTCAGGAGACATCGCTGAGATACAGCTCAAATCTGATCTCTGTGGCCAACCAGATTGCGATCAAACGACGAAACGAGGAGGTGGAGATTGAAGATGTAAAGAGAGCGTATATGCTGTTTTTGGATGCTGATCGAAGTGTCCAGTATTTGGAACAATACTCTGATCAGTTCATCAGCGAGGATGGGAATGTCAATTTGTCTTCTACCACCAATGGCGGCAAGACACAACCGCTGAAGACTGAAGACGTGCCGGCCGAGGATCAAATGGACACGACTGCTTGATTGCGATCGAGCAACTCAGTTGCACGGTTTTGTACTTCTACAAAGAGGAACCCAGACATCTCGGGTACCCATCACAGTCATTAGACAACGGAGAAAGATCATCAGAACGCTTATATAATACTTGATGCTTCTATCCTCTTGATTATGTGGATGTCTGAGTTCACTGGTAAGCTTCAACCTTTAAGATGCAATTTAAACGTAGGCTGCCATTGCCATGAAATCTCCATTATGCTCTCAGCTTTCTACTTCCTTTCAACTCGCACGGGTAACTATACATCAAACTTATCACTCCATTGATCCTAACCACTTCCCTTGGTGTTGAGAATCAGGGCAATAATCATGCCATACAGTCCTAAGACTTCAGCGAAAATCAAAATCAACACGATTCCCACAAACAACCTAGGCTGCAACATATACTGCCGAACTCCCTCGTCACCCACAATTCCAATAGCGTACCCAGAGGCCAGGCAGGCGAATCCAACGGCCAAACCACAGGCCAAATGCATGAATCCGTTGAAGATGGAGTAATTCTCGGTAGGACTCAAACCACCTGCAATGAGAACAGCCACCACCAGACCATAAACCGATAGAATACCCGACATGATAACAGGAATCAGAGACTTTCTCAGAGTTAGTAAGAGTATTTCAATAGAGGGCATCTCATCGACTGAGAGTCTGTCATTTTTCATTTCCCCACATATATCACGCTTAAAGCAGCATAGTTTCCAAAACAAAGAATCATAAGCCAAACTGTGTGACTGAAACACCTCCCACACCAACTAACTCTTGCATACCTTCATGATCAGCTCGGGCTTGAAAGTGCCAATACCAGCAATACCAATGCCAGACTTGGCCGTGCCAATGGCAGCTCCAGCACAACTGAGAATCATTGCAGCAGCGCATCTACCATCATAAACCGCCAATTGTGAGCGTGAATGGTTAGCAAGATTCAACAAAGCACAGCTGGCTTCAGGTGTGAAGTAGTAAGCCCATCAAAAGCTTCTCAATCCCACTCAATTCCAACTTACCCAGCAAACCCGAAGAAGGGTGCGAAGGCCGGCGAGTACTCATCTCCGACAGATCTAAGGAAAAGAGCAAAGTGGACCAACGGTCAGTAATTCACGTTCAAATCTCAGAATCTCAGCAAACTGTCTTTCAGCACCACCATAGGCGTTTCATCAAAAGACACCAGATAATGACCTCTATCATCTTTTCCCTTCGCCCTATTTCCTCCAATTCTCCACACCTACCCAATATCTGCCATCTTGGCTGTTCGATCCCTCAAGCAACAGTAGTACTATCTGAGACAGAAACTGTAAGGGTTATTGCTGTAACGCCGGTGTCTCCAGTTTCCAGAAATAAGCTATAGTTTAGTTGTTTCCTTTGCGATTAAGTACCCCATGCCTCTCCAATATTGAAGTCTTGTATTCTCCGATAATCAATCGATTCGGCAGCCAACAACCTATCTGAGAGGTTGCACTCATTTGATGACTGCGAGGGGGCTTCACAAGATAATTATGGTGTCTCATAATGGGTGGTACGTTTTGGGGCTTGTCCCATCTCCCGTCCCATCGACCTTGACAATACCTCATGACTCCCAAAACGGTTACTTGTTTTGATCTGATAACGCAGATGAGTATCCACTGGTGATATATTGGGGTTGTTAGATGCGGTCTGGTCGCAATTCAAGATTATCTGGTGTAGTTCAATGGCGTTTGACTGCTGTGAGAGGGGACTAAGTGGTGGTATGAAGGAGTGAACTGACTGGGGACGTATGCGGGAGGATTACCAAGTGTAACAAAGTGAAGCGCTGAGTCAGTACTGTCGCCTTGGAGATCAGCCAAAGAAAGCATATATTATGGATGACGCGGAGTTTGAAGGAAAGCTGCACTTGACTGCGAAGGATGTGCAGTACCTCCAGAAGCAAGTTTTGGCAGCGGCGAACGAAAAGCTGGATGTCAATCTCCCAGAAACACAGTCAGAGGGAAATGGAACAACTGATCCCCTACGGGCAAAAGTGGTGAATCTCTTAGAAGAGGTATGTGTTGAGCATCGAAGCGGTGGATTGACTGTTGAATTGTTCTGAGTCGCTTTGTTGATGTTGCTTTGGCGCTAACCGGGTTCTCTCAGTTTGTGTTTGAAGCATACGAGAAAATGAGATACTCCCTAGTTGTGGACAGTAAAGATATGAGTAAAGTGCCATCTCTGAGGAAGGAAATCTCTGTGGTGAGAGAGGGTAGGTTGTTTTGCAAGTCTTTGTTGCTGTGAGTCTGGAAACTGACACAACACCACATTTTACCACATTAGAAGTCGAGCCTTTTGACCTGGCCCTCAACGAAAAACTTCGGGCGCTGTATGGACAATACGAAATGTTGACGCTGGAAGTCACTAAGCAGAGAAAGACAATTCCCAAAGCTGCTGAAGCACATTACAATTCATTGATTGAGGAAAGAAGGCAAATCGTTGAGGCGCATCTCAAACAATCGGAATCAAACGACGAACTGATTGCCAAACTGGAAGATCCAAAACTGCGAGCCTCGCTAGAATTGGTGACGAGGGGAGCGCCCAGTGAGCTGATCCCAAGATTGTCTCAGATAATAAGTGATTTTGAGGAGAGCATCAAGGCACTCAGTGCTCTGAAAAACATCCTACCTGATCAGAATGCTCAATTGGCCAAACTTGCCCAAGTTGTTCAGTACTTGAAGGAGCTCTACTCAAAGCAAACAGCAGCTTCTTCGAAATAACCACAAGCTACGACTCCTCCTCACAAAAGGAAACGAGAGCAATAATATGCTGGTGGAGACCAATTTCATTTGTTGTCCCGTTTCCTGACTGTTCAGTCTTGTTCCTGTAACGGCATCGTTAAATCCACGATATCCTCCTTACGCCTATGACGACGTCCTGACTATGACGACGTCCTGACTTTAGTTGTAATATAGAATGAATCAATATGCCTAGTGACCGTTTGATGTATCTCCGGCTCTCATTTTTATGTCCGCGGCCTGTATGACTTTAGAGAACTGATGAAAATTTACCAGCGGGCCGATGATTTGCTAAAAAATGGCCTCATATGTACGGCAGGGTGGTTGCAATAATTCGAAAATTAACAGGCTTGTGGCCGGAAGTCAAAAACGCTCGAAATTAATTGCCGGAACGTTTAGG
>JAKTWI010000382.1:0-23258 GCA_030561065.1 Sporopachydermia cereana | reverse complement strand
ATCAGCAAAAACTAAGGAAAATTTATTAATGCGCAGCAAAAACTATTTATGCGCATTTAAGGCTTAAATGCGCATAAACTCCTGTAATTTATGCAGCAACACTGAATATCTCAAAAGTGTCCCAAATCGGCTCCTCCTTGCAAGTGTCCCATCTCCCGTTCCCCTTTACACTTGTCCCATTTCCCATCCCAGAGAGAAGGCTATCATTTATAGACGTCTTACTATACACACGGAAGAAGTTGACTACGAGACGTCAGGGAGTGAAGTGACCTCCATATTTTTTCTATATGTGGCAGAGTTAGAGACAGAAAAAATTGAATTAGTCAAGTTGCGCTCAACAAGGTCTGGATTTGCTGTCCCATGATCTCACCTATGGTCTATGTGTCCCATATCCCATCCTTACCCTTCCCATATTCTGTCCCATCTCCCCTCCCCTATCCTCTGCCATCCCAATCATTCTGTCTGCTTCTGTCGCGGCTGTAATGGACCGAAAGGGGCAATTAAGTTATCTGTTGTCTGGCGGGCATATCAGCGTCTCCTCCCGTCCTGGTTTGCTTGCTGGGGCCAGCCGAGAGGAAAGACGGCGGTCCGATTTTCACGGGAATACGGAACCGGAGTTTGGGAGCACCACAAAGCCAGCCGGAAGCCGAGCCCGATCTCAAAGGTGCCCACAAAACCGGTCGCGTGCCACCCCATACAAAGTGGCTGTAAACACAGCTGTTTTGGTGGCCATAAGAATTTGCTGAGCCTTTCGCAAAGTCTGCAACAATAGACAATTCTGGTTCAAGCGGTTGGTGCATATCGGCACAATCAAGCAGGCCTTGTGACGTGTTCCGTGCGAGCTGAAAGTCTTTTGGACCACTGACGGATACCTGGGTGGTTTTAGGATTTCCTAGATTGACTGGATTAAAGTAACTTAGGAACTCAATTGAGGAGACTCACTAGCTGGTGGATTAGCTGGAGTTACTGTTAGGATACTTCTCAGTATTAGTTGATAGCCTTCGAGTGCGAGCCTAGAAGGGAACGCAGGTTCGGCAACATCAACGAGATACCAGCAACAGCTTTCCGTCTCTGCTGTTTTTCTCTTTTTGCCTCCGTCTTCCTCTGGTAAAGTGTTGCTGGAGTGCTAAGCCAGCAAATGGTTGTTGTGATAGACAGAAATTCTGTTTGAGTACTTATCAGGCTGAGAGACTGAAGTTATTAGGAGACTCACCCGGTGAACACTCTGATTGGCTGTCTGTTTGATCACCCACTCTGGGGTCTCATAAAAAAAAGAGCTGAACTGATATTACACTGGAGGTACACTCTTCTTGACAGGTGTGTCTGACTGACAGACAATCTGCCCTCTACTTAATCTCTCCTCTCGCCTGATCTGCTTGACTCATAGTTGGCACTCTAAGGACAGCTTGGCTTCATTCATCTCTCATCCAAGCTGAGATTTGCTCAGCAGCTCGTTCCATCGCCAGTTACCCAACCCCTTTGAGCGATTGATTCCCTTTCAAGCAATTACTGTCACACCGCATTATCAAATCTTCACAATGCCTTCTGAAGAAATACCAGCCGCCCAGCCCAAAGCTGCTCTCTCGGCCCCTTCGGCCCCTTCGGCCCCTCCAGCCCCTTCGGCCCATTCCCCCCGTACCGCCTCTGCCGCCCAAGCCGAAAAGAACCCCATCGAACAGGCCATCTCCAACCTGCAGAGCCCCTCACCGCCGCCGATCCTCCATACGGGCTCGGGCTCAAAACTGCCCATCTCTCCCCTACTGGACCCCGCAGCGGCTGCTTCCGCTTCCGCTTCCGCTTCCGCTTCCGCTGCCGCCGGCCGCCGGAAAACAATTCCTGCTGGTGGAGCCATTCTGCAACAGCTGGCGTCCCAAGAAAGTTTGGTGAGTCTGTCCAGCTCAAACGGCAGCTCTCCGGGACAGGCGCCGCCGCTGGATGGCATTTTGTCGGCTGAATCCGACGCCTCTGTGGCAGCCAGTCCATCTTTTCCCGCCGGCTCTTCCGCTTCCGCTTCCGCTTCCGGTAATCCCGGCGACCCGCTACAGGGCCCCATAATATCCAAATTGAGCGTGGCGGTGGCGGGGGACGCGGCGAAAGGCTCGTCAAACCCCGCACTGAGCCCGATAATCACTCAGCCGGGCAGCACCACGTCTGTGAACCGTCAGGGGTCGCTGCTGAGTCCGCAAACGAAGCCGACGTCGGTCCACGCGCACTTCTTTTTGGACGAGACGGTCGGCCACAGCGGCACGCGGTCCCGCAGCAGCTCGTTCGGCACCACAAACGCGAGCTCGGCAGTTGGGACATCCTCAGGCGGCACCACAAATGCGTCCATTGCCGCCGCGCCAGCCTCGGCAGGGACAGTCGCCGGATCTAAACTGAAAGACCGCCAAACAGTTGCCGCAAAGGCGGTCCCCGTGCGGCCAAACGTACTGAAATCAAAAGGCGAAGTCGGCTCTAATGTGGACCCGCGGCTGCCGGAAGACGACGGGAAGTTCCACATACTGCTGGGCGCCTGCGGGTCCATCTCCACCCTCAAACTGAAGCTCATCATCCACAAACTGGAGCAGATATACGGAGACGACAAGGTGTCCATTCAGCTGATTCTCACTCCTGCGGCCAGCCGGTTTCTCGGCAAGTCGGAGTTTCCGCCCGACATCCGCATCTGGCGGGACGAGGACGAGTGGAGCACGTGGACGTCCCGGACAGACCCCGTGTTGCATATTGAGCTGCGGCGGTGGGCGGACATTCTGGTGATTGCGCCGCTGACGGCAAACACGCTGAGCAAGATTGCGCTTGGTTTGTGCGACAATCTGCTGACCAACGTGATCCGCGCCTGGAACAGCCAGTATCCCATTATTGTGGCGCCGAGCATGGTGATCCACAGCTACAATTCGCCGGTGACGCGCCGGCATTTGAAAACAATTGCCGAGGAGATGAAGTGGATTGAGGTGCTGAAGCCGGTGGAGAAAGTGGTGGACTCGTACGGAGATATCGGCATGGGCGGCATGATGGACTGGAACGAGATTGTGGACCGGGTGGTGCATAAACTGGGGGGATACCCGGAAGAGGAGGATGAGGGGGATGATGAGGACGGAGATGGAGATGGGGATGAAGATGAGGATACACAAGTAGTGGATGACGATGATGATGAAGATGAAGATGAGGATGAGGATGAAGATGAGGATGAGGAGGAAGAGGAGGTGGATGAGGAAAGGAAAGTGGGGCATGACGGAAGAGAGGGAGGGGAGCCGCAGGAGACGGAAGGAAAAGCGGGGGGAGACGTGAAGGTAGGGAGTGGGAAGTCGGCAGAGACGCTGGCTGGCTTGGGAGTTTTTGAGCTGACGGATGTCGAAGGAGGGAGGTAGGTTGGAAGAGGAGGGAAGTGTTGGAAAGAGAAGGAGGAAGAGGAAAGTGGGTAAGAGAAGGAGATGGAAGGAGGGAAGGGAAATGAGGAAAGGGAAGTGAGGAAAGGAAAGTGAGAAAAGGGAAGTGATGAAAGGGAAGTGAGGAAGAGGGAAGTGAGGAAGAGGGAAGTCAGAGGTAGAGAGAGAGGCTGGTCGGTTATCATCCTAGTTGGCATCGATTTCAAGACTCATTTTCAAGCAGTGTTGTCTTGGGCTTCCGATCCTTGTCGTGTTCTCTCCTCGACGCTTCTCAAGGTGTCTCTACTTCTCAACCTCCTCTTTCACAGCATCTAGGTTGTTGGTCCCCTTACAATTGATGGATTGCTTTTGCTTTCCTTCTCTCCTCTAATCTTCCTGACTTCTCTTTGTCTCTCTCTCACTTCTGAGCCATACAAAGAGAAACATGCTACTTTCCATCACTCGGTGGGGCATCTCTTGGGCGGGGTTACGGCTATAGCATTTGGTCCTTATTGAGCAATAGGATTAACGGCTTTAAGTGTGAAATCCAGCCATATCATTATGTCGCACAACTTTGCCGCTTCCGTGCCCATTTCCTGCCATGCTGCTCTTCTCTCTCCTTCATTGAGTCTTCCCTCCCTTTCGATTCCTATTTTGGTCATCAGTTTCCTCCCAATCATTTCATATCTTTACCGAAACTTGCCAGGGTGTATTTGCAACATCTCTCTATACAAACCTGGCAATGCTCATCTATTCGCCGCTGTCTGACTTACAACCCTGCACTCAAGTCTCCTTCCCTGGCCATCGCGTCTCCTCTCGACCTCCGGTCTCCTCTCAGAGCTATGGAAAGAATTGCACATCAATACGAAGCCCAAACTGGCAACCTGATATACACCCTTTTGCAGGCTGCAAGATGACTCATACACTGGTTTGATCTCTCAGATCTGAGTTAATTACTAATATTGATAATCCTCTATGTTTATGCCGCGACTACTTGTAGTCTACACTTGATGACGGGGAGTACGCGGCAGACCCAACCCCTTGGGGTGGGTTATTGGACGGCTATTTTACACTTACATAATCATAAACTACCGTGCTACCGGTCAGTCCCGTCTTCTCTCCAAATGTAATTCTGAAAGATTCAACAGAAATGATTAAGCGCTACTCATTTGATTGGTATGGAGCCATTGGAAAGGTCCCATTGACGTCAGTTTTCCTTGAATGAGGCACTTTTGCGCGCCTAAACCTCTGCATGTCCGGGAGTCAGGAAGTGGACGTGTCAGTGATGATTTGGGGGCGTCTGGGAATGTTGCCGATATTGAGAAGAGAACCGTGCCAAAGGGCGCAATTGAAGCATATTCCTTTTGAAGAAGCTAGCAAACTCTCGAGATAGTTAGGCACAGCCTTTTTTCTACAGAAATGAGGCAGACGCGGTCAAAAACGTCTCCGGCTGGTAAGGAGGCCGGCAATGGCAAGACACATAAAGTGGAGAAACCTGCCCACAAGACAGGTAAGAGAGCCAAAGCCTCAATTGAAAAAAGCGAAAGCTCTGATCGCAAACAAGTCAAAGGGGAAACTGAAACTCCAGAAAAGAACAACCACATAAGTGAAAGAGACCCACAACCAACTGGAAAACCCGAACCGCCGGTACCAAAGAAGCCACCGGTCTTTGCCCCCAACGTGAAAGACAGCGACCGGAGGTATTGGCTTATCAAATCCGAGCCGATGTCCCGAATTGAAGGCGGGGCTGACGTAAAGTTTTCTCTGGCAGATCTGAAAGCCGTCGATCTAGAACCGTGGACTGGTGTGAGGAATTATGAAGCCCGCAACAACATGCTGAACATGCGACAAGGCGACCGGTGCCTTTTTTACCATTCCAACTGCAAAGTCCCTGGAGTTGTAGGGGTTGCCGAGGTGGTTTCTCCCCGGTGTATTCCCGATCCGCTTCAGTTTGACCCGAAGAGTCCGTATTTTGACCCGAAATCAGATCCGGAGAGTCCAAAATGGTGGTGTGTGCAGGTGAGATATGTGATCCGATTCCGGCGGAAAGTGCCGCTGAAGGAGATGCAGGAAGATGCAAGTGGAGTGCTGGATAACCTTGCCCTGATCAAGCGAGGTCGGCTGAGTGTCATTCCTGTGGATACAAAGGAGTACGAGTACATTTTGGAGCTTCAGAAAGGCGGGGAAGTGGTGGACGATATTGATTGTGATCTAGAATATGAGGGATATTTGGATGAAGTGTAACTGGGGAATTGAAGGGCGTTTGGACGCTAGGAATAGGCGGTCATGAAACATTTGGCTGATGGGAGGTATGGAGGATATACGCTTTTCAATGGAAGATTGAAGCTACCACAACATTGGGGCAGGTCAGGGGGTGCGAAAAGCACACCTTGAATGATACCCCCTTCCACAAAACCTCTTGGACCGATAATTGACTGAACAGAGCATTGTAAAATACCAACACATCCATCCTCATGGGAGCTCATCTCACCGCATGTCCGTATCACGAAATCCATCATATCTTATGAATATTGTATCACTTCATCATAAAACATTTCTCCTAAGCTATTTCAGATTACCTCATCAGAAAGCACCTCACCCCCGTCTCCTGCCTGTATGGCCATCCCTCCCTACCGGACATCGGATTCCATAAACACGTCCTGATCGGAAGGAGGCCTGAGGCCAAGAGAAAAGTAACACAACATCTCTCAAGCGATGATAGTGTGGGACAGGCTGGAAAGATGATTATTGATTGAACGTGACTTATCCTGAGGAGTTTAGGGAGCCCACGGGAAGTCACTATCACGCAGAAATTGATTTTGGAGCCTCAGTGCACTCATAAACCTTCCTATTGAGAAACTACCGCCTTCTGGTGACGACAGTTTTTGATGACTGAAGCGGTGGGATCAAGAAAGTGTGTTCTGAACCATTGACTGTAAACAGGAAGGTGACAGACTGCGGAGGTCCTTTTGCTACACTGCTGAGACAAAAAGGGAATAAGGAAAGCCAAAACGGAAGCCGACCGATATTGCGCACCGCATTCTTGCTACACGGATGTTTATGTTTATTGCATCTGTCCCGTCCAGGATCATTTACGAACTCTGACTGGTTTGAGGAACCTTACAAAGACGGAAATTGGGCCTAGAGTAAGCCTCTGAAATCCCGTCAAGATGGCCGAACTGGCAGACACGAAGGATATGAAGGAGATGAACGATATGAACGAAATGAACGATGAGATCTCCACCCTGTCCACAAAACTGCTGGAGGCAGTGGAAAAACAAACAAGACTGGAGGAAAAGCTGTTCCAGACGACTCGGGAGCTGGAACACTTCAAACGGAAATGCGAGACGCTGCAGCACGATATAACGGAGAAATATGTTCCGAAAGAGGAGCTGGAAGCCAGCGAGGCGAAACGGAGAAATGCGGAGGAAGAGGTAGGCCGACTAAGGACAGAGGTAGAAGATCTCACCAGCACTCTGTTTGATGAGGCCAACAATATGGTGGCTAATGCGAACCGAGAGAAGTACAAGATTGAAAAGAAGAACGAATACCTGAGCTTTCTGTTGAAGGAGAAAGACATTCTGCTGGAAAGCTTGCAGGAACAGCTGGTGGGATTGAAAAGCGTGTTGCAGGATATGGAAGATAACGAAAAGAATAATGTCAAGATTCA
Source organism: Sporopachydermia cereana (assembly GCA_030561065.1). NCBI lineage: Eukaryota > Fungi > Ascomycota > Sporopachydermiomycetes > Sporopachydermiales > Sporopachydermiaceae > Sporopachydermia > Sporopachydermia cereana. The sequence continues at coordinate 16,226 of JAKTWI010000382.1, read as the reverse complement.
CACGAGTCTGCAAAGCGGGGCGAGTTTTGTCTTTGTTCAGAATTCACAAGATGGCGAGCAGCAGCCTCACAAGGAAACAGATGGTCTGGGGAATAAAAACAGCGATGAACTCATGAGAGAGGGAGGTGCGGAAAGGCCTGCCGAAATTGAAGATGATGTCCTGACAGACGCGGGAACACCGAGGGATTCGGTAAAGACGGAGGGAGACAATACATCTGGTGAAGAGGATGACAACCCACATAAGCGAGAAAGGTTAGAGAAACCGGCAACTAAACCGGAGACGGAGGGTGATTCGGAGGATGTGGACTCGGAGGATCATTTCCAGGAGTGCGAAGATTTAGATGAAGCAGAGGGAAAGACTGCACCTGGAAGTGAGTCTGAGTTGAAATGACGTGGCACAGTGATGATGAGGGCTGAACCTTCTAGTGAAGGTATTCGTCTACTGCACCGAGTGAACAAGAATTGCATTTGCATCTCGGGGATAGCTCACAAGTATCTTGCGGTCTATCTCACAACTATCTCTCTCGCGCCGCTAACTGTAGCATATCACGTGTACAATAGAATCTTTTCATATGAGACAGATGTCTTCTGCCGGGCAATATAGAAGATGAACCTAGTAGATAAAGAGGAGATCTGTTGAAGTAGAAGGGAAACTTGGTTGAGACAGGAAGCCATTATCCGGGTTACGTAGGCTAAGGAATCTGATTGACCAATAAAATCTACACAATGACGCTCATGCAGGCACTCAATGCCTCACCGGATCTTCTACTAAGGCCTTCAAATCTCATAGGATATACCTTTTCATTTGAAGTTGGTGATCTGCTCCAATCTACCAGAGTACCCTGGTTGTCAAGGGCCGGTGATATGAGGACCATATGAGCCGCCACAAAGAAGAGGGACCGGCAAGTGAATTTCTCAACTACAGAATTAGTAACAGAAACAATACTTCATAACCACCCCATTTTGAAAATGTGGAGCATGTCTTCTGTGTTCTCTTTTACTCTCAATTCTCCTCAGTTCACAAGATTATTCATATTATATCATGTGTTGAACCACCGAAAACTGTGATCAGCAAATGGTCTCTTGGCCCAGTTGGTTAAGGCACCGTGCTAATAACGCGGGGATCAGCGGTTCGATCCCGCTAGAGACCATTTTTTTTTTTCTGATTTTTACTTCAAATCAGAAATGCCGGAATTGCCTTTCAGACCGATTGTTATCGATCTACTATAATCTTGCTTACTGTAGTTTCGCCGTGTATCAATTGACTATTAATGATCCCTCAGAAATACTGCAAAAAGATACGCCTCCATTACTGTAACGTCAACTGAGGTAAATTTATTTGCACGGCTGTCCTGATAATTTCAGTTCAATGAAGTGACGCCAGACCAAAGGCTGATTCACTATCAAAGTCTTCTCTCAATTGCTTATCAGTGCTGATCCCATGATTTTCTTGCCAAGTGAGTGGCGGGAAACATATTATCACAACGCCTTATATGTCTCATTGACGTCCCTCTCTTTTTAATTTACTAGATGCGGAAAGGTTCGAGCGGCATAGTTGATTGACTACAGCTTCAACCACGAGGGTAGGCGGCTTCCTGTCGCAGAGATAGGAATTCATGCAACATCAATGAGGGAGATGACTCTTGACGCAATTATTGAGTCATACAAAGCGCTCACAGAAGACCCCGGCAGCCATATGTCGTTCTTAGTGAGCCGGGTTGAGCTGTTCCTTCAGAGCATTGAAGGATATGTGACTAAAACTGCGGTATGTGAGGATATTGTCAAGATATTGGGAAATGATACTGAAGGATCTGTGAAAGGGTTGCCAGGAATCAACGACAGAATACTAACAGGTGTAAAATGACGATAGCTGATCTTGGCTGTTTGTTTTAGTGGACCGGTGCTGCTTATGATATTATACGACTTTCTGCTATACCTTCTGCGGGTGGTGATACATTCGATCCTGTTGCTTTTCCGCCGGGAAAAAGAGAAGAGAAACTGAGGCTTGGAAAGAGAATGAAATTGTGAGAAACAATAGCTCAAGCACTCATGATAATCGGAGATACATGACAGCAATATGAGTTCATCTGGGATGCCCTTGACGGATCAAAAACTTCCCCTCTCAGAAGAGCAAATGTGGGGATAAGACCAACTTTGCCACCCTCAGCTTCAGAGAGAGGAAATTGGCTAACTCTCTCACATTACTGGAATCAAAATGACGGAGTCGAAGTACCCTCTCCCTTCGGCTGCCATACACTATTAATCTTCGGCATCACACCAAGGCATCAAGTTTCCTCACCCCAAACGGAAAGTCTCTCTGACTGCCCTCACCAAACACCAAATTTAACATCTAGTATGGGCACTTCATTTGAGAGCAGTGTAACATTTGTACATCATAACCGTATTCATACATTGCCCATATCGCCGCATTATCAGCTCGGCTTATCATTCCGCCCGTAGTATTGAGCCTCCGGTCTCCTCCCGGAAAATCTCTTCCGAGTTGAGACCCGAACCCTCAACCGAAAAAGGCACCCAAACATCTACAGCAAGGAGGAAAATTGCCTTCCCGAGTGAAAATTGTAGATTGCAAGTGGACCCAAACTGGAGGGGAAGTGTAGGGCGTTATCAGATGGTGAGTCGGACAGGAGAAACACAGGTCATCACATATTCGAAAATCGGGCTAATGAGGGACCAGTTTGCAGTCAAATCACTTGGTACTCATTTAATCACAGTTGTACCTTATTGAACCATACTGAACGGTTAATCCATATCAACTACTCACTATCTACAACTCATCACATACAACTTTCGAGCAAAATGTCTGCCCCGAGAATGGTTCTGAACGAAGGCGAGAGCGGCGAGTCCGAGGGAAGATTTGCCAATATCAAGAACAGCCCTTTGTTCCCTGTTGCTGTTCATCTGAGTCTGTTTGCTGTAAGTAGAGGGTTGGTGGCTTTGAATGGTCGATAGATGGGATATCGCTGAGGGCGGGGAAACTTTTTCGAGAAGTTGAGGAACGGTGTTCGATCGTGTGGGATGCTAGCTTCAGGGTGGGCGGATGAATGATTGGCGGTAGAGGATAGTCTTTCGATCTCTCTCTGATAATAGGGTTAAGGTACTAACATAATCACAGGTTGGCGTTGCCTTTTTGCAGAGCTCCATTGTTGAATACCTGGTTCCTCAGTAAGTTCAAGAAGGAGTGATGAGAGGAGGAGCTGATATTTTCGTGCATACGAGATTGGTCAACTGGGGAAGGGGGTGGTTGGTAAGGGTTGAAGCATTCAGCAGACTAGTGTGAATTCTCATAGAGTGCCACACTGGTAATTCTGACGCCCAGTTCTCATCGTACTTGTTATCAGCTTTGTTTCAATCAAAGCCTTTGGTTGTGTTGACTAACAACATGCTTAGGTTCTAAGGGTCAGACTGCTTAGGTTCTAAGGGTCAGGCTTTGAGTTTTTGTATATAATCAATATGAGCTTGCTTGTCATACAGTGACAAGTCGTTGTATGCTAATGGGCCAATCAAGAGGCAATGGTTTCACATAGGGGAAGGCGAAGAGGGGAACCCAATAGCTGGAGATCACTGATGGACTTTCATTACGATCGGAGATATTGAGTAGGCAACTCTGTTTGCAAATCCATTTTTTGAGGCTTATGGAAACCGGGTGTCTAGCGCAAAAGTTGACCGAATATTCACCCATCATCTCACACTTCTGATTGCTTTTGGTTTGAGCTTCGGCAGCATCGTATCAAGTTTCATCACTCCTACATCATGGAGTACTAATAAAAAAGATGCATATTGCAGTCACATAAAATACTAAATCCAACAGTCATGACACAACCAGTATGCAATTCAAGCAAACTAGTCATTGAGTTGTTTAGCTGCTGAAGACCTGCAATTAATTGTGTTAGTTGCTGTCCCAACCCAACTGCCAATCATTTCGAACCTACGGCCATAACAACACCGTAAACTTCAGAAACATACAACGTAGAGAGCGTGAATCATGCCCGGGAACCAAGCAAAGATACACAGGACAATGTTGATGACCACGTCAGTTCCACATCCTCTCTCCAAAAAGACAGCCAAAGGAGGCAGGAACAAAGCTGTGAGACATTAGTTAGAGAAGGAGTCCAGCGACGGTGTTGATGAGAACAAGAACAGTTTGGGGCGAAGTTCATGAGTGATTGAGAAAACAGCAGCAACTGTTCTACCGGTATCAACAGGCTACAATGTCTCCCAGCATTTATGATGAACAATTGACACTCCTCAAAACACTTCCCCTATTTTCCAGCAGTTCTCATCTTAGCTCAAGGGAATTCAACAGTCCGATTCACCCAGAGAAAGGTATCCGACTTCTCAGGAACCGCAAAACTTCTATTTCAAAGCACCTTCTTGACCCAACCATCATTCCTCCATTTCTCACCCCGACCTGCATCCTCCGGTTGTTCCGCTCCGCCCAACTTTACCGCCCTTACATCGCAATCCCATCCGTTTCCCAAACTCATCCATCGTCCTCATCTCATTGACTACTCCATCCCATAATTCACATACCCAAAATGACCTTGAAGATAATGCTGGCGTCCATTGTGATGAGTTAACAAAGTACCGTCAATTCCTTCTCGAGTACTAACAAGTTCCAAGGTATTCAGCAAATAGCAACCTATAATACACTGGAGTCGTCAAAATGCACACTGGATTACCAAAACACACGCAAAGAACTTGTGAGCTTGCAATCCACCATATATAAACATTCAGAACATGTTCTGTCCTTCTGAAAGGCTGGCTTGTATATCAACAGCTCCGGAACGATTGTTCCTTTTATATACTTGTTTACCCTGCTCCTTCCTGTAATGGAAGCAGAACTGATCGAGTGTGGGTTAAGGTTTGGGCGCAGACCCTCAGAGATAGTCATCAAAGCGTGCATACGGAAGAAAAGGTGGGGTCTGGACGGAGGTCCTGGCCTGCCATTATGAGAGCCAAGAGACATAAAATGATGAGGCCGGAAAGAACAGAAGGGTGTGGGAGAGTTTGAGTTGGGCCGTTGAAGGTAAAAGTTGATGATGTAGATAATATTGAGTGGTTAATATTAAAAGAATGATGCGGTGTGTGATGTAGGGGGTGGAAGGGGGTATGTTGTGGGTAGTATGTAAGAGATGTGAGGCATATGTGTGTGTATGCGGGATCCTGCGGGAAGATGCATGGGAATTTCGTGTCTGGTGAAAGTGGGGAAACTGAGAAATGGAGAGATTGGAAAGCAATTACTTCAGAGGAGCAATTGATTGATTGAATAGGATCAAGTTGGTCTCTTCTCAACAGATTATTTGCTTAGTTGTTTAATTGCCGGTCAGTAGAGTACATTATGCGGTGCCGTTGGCGATGTTTCAATGGGGTAGGCAGTGACGTCAAAGACGAACAGACGAAAAGACAGTTCCGGAAGGCGCCTGGGAACGATGCTGCCTCAAACGCCTGTCGAGAGTAATATACAGGAGCATTTGTGTTTAAGCAGAAAAGGAGAATCAATTATACGATCAAGATGAACATTGTCCTAGTAGTCGTTGCTATTCTGATAGAAATCTGCCAGCTCTCATCTCCTGTGCATGCACCTACAGAACTGTACAGAGGCATACAGAAGCATGCATAATACGGTGCATGAACCGGCATAATACTGCATGAGAAGTTGAGGCTGAATTTACGATTTTTCCGAGTTTGCTCATTATCAGGCATGTTCGGGATACTCTTTCAATGTAGCAGTCTATTATCTATTTGATACTAGTCAAACTGGAATACAGTTTATACTGCAACCCACTGGGAAAGAACCGGGCGCAAGTTATGTCATCCGGAACTTGCGGTGACGAAGCCTGGAGGTATTGGCTTATCGTGGTAGAAGGGACTGGACAACTGTTGAGGGACCTGGCAGTTGAACATTGTACCTGAGGACCTTTGTATCATTTTGAGTGAGCTGCGTTCTGCTCATCCTAGTAAGAAACTCAGCTCAAGAGACGTAGGAATGCCAAATATCGTCTAAGTAATCGCGGCTTTTGTTGGTATCAAGTACTGTTGAACAGTCATGCACGGCGGACTCAGGGTAGGCGGAGCATATATACAGTGATACAGTGAAAGAGTATCACGTCATCAGATATATGAGCTGCCGTAATATATGCACAATCATGCAAAATGGCATCCGCTTGCATATATGCCATACGATACGAGTATGCTCTGATTGAGTTACACGATTGACAAGTATTCCAGGAAACCTGCCTCATGAAGGAAGCAAATTGGTGAAGATACACTCAGAGTGGGCCATCCTACCTAAGCTGTCAGTTGATGACATATCTTGCAAATCAAAGATGCCCATGTATCATCTGAAAGCCTTTGTCTACAGATATGGAAACCACCTCTGTTCTCTCGCACAATGATACTATTTGCGAGGATGTCCAGAAACGTAACATAAATCGCCACTTGAGTTGTTGTATTAGTGCCGGCAATACGATCCTCTTAATATCTACTTCATAATAAATCACCACAACTCATCATCTCACTGCTCCCTCCTTCACATCTTGCCCTTGCGGACGTTTTCAATGATCTCGGCAACCTCTTCCCAATCATCAGTCGGCACTCGAGTGATCTTCACATTGCCATCGCCAAAGTAACTCATAATCTGCATCAACTGATCGTACGACTTCTTGTCATGGACAAAAGACACAGCAACTCCCAATCGGCCAAAACGCCCCGTTCGTCCAATACGGTGCAGATACGTGGAGGGATCAGGAACCCCGTTTTTATCCAGCGGCAGATCATAATTGATCACCAGAGTAACACTGGGGATATCAATCCCCCGGGCCAGCACATTGGTAGAGATGAGAACCTTCGACTTGCCTTCCCGGAAATCGTCAATCAGCTTGTCGCGCAGAGAAACGTCCAAATCTCCATGCAGCAGAGTCACTTTGTGTCCTTCCTCAATCAGCCGTTTGTAGATTCTGTTTGCAGTATCCTTCCGCTGCACAAACACAATCGACGAGCCAACAGTCATAATCTCATACAGTTTGCACAGCGCCTCGTACTTCTTCTCCTCGCTTTCGCAGTCCATGTAAATCTGCTTGATGGCGGCCACATTCAGCTCCTCATGCTTAAGGGAAATGCTGTTGGCATCGGGCACAAACTTCTCGGCATACCGCCGCACTTTGTCGGGGAACGTGGCACTGAAAAGCACCAGCTGGCAGTCCTTCGGCAGCATTTTCTTCACGCGGAGGCACTGGTCGCCCAGCCCCTGCAGGTCCAGCATATTGTCCGCCTCGTCCAACACAAACACCTTCAGATGCTTCAAGCTAATCACCTTCTTACGCACAAAGTCCAGCACAGTACCCGGCGTACCAATCAGAATCTGGTCAGTAACGCGGTCCCCCTTGGAAAGGGACTCCTTGATGGCCAGCCGGCTTTTCACTTTGGTATACTGGCCCATCTGCTCCACAACCTCGAGGGTCTGGCGCGCCAGCTCACGTGAGGGCAGCAGACAGAGGGCCTGCACCTCTTTGAGCTCGGGGTCCACTTTGGTCAGCATGTTGAGCACAAACGCGGCCGTTTTCCCCGTTCCCGACTGCGACTGGCCAATGAAGTTGCGCGGACTGTTGAGCAGAAGCGGCAACGCCTTTTCTTGGATTTTTGACGGCTTGAAAAACCGCATTTTCGCCAGACCCTCCAACAGCTCTTTGGACAGTCCCAGCTCTTCAAACTGTTTGATGGAGTAGAGCGGAGAGTTGGGATCGGCCTGTTGGTCCGCCAGTTTCACCATCACTTCGTAGTTGCTTGTGATGAGGTTTGTGTCGGCTTTTTTCTGCAGGGCGGCTTTCAGCTCCTCGTCGGGCTTTTCTGCCGCCTTTGTGGCCTCCGCCGTCTCCGCCGTCTCCGCGGGCTTGTCAAACCCGCTGAAGCCGTCACTGGAAAGGCCGCCCGTTTTCTTCTGGCTGTCACTTTCCTCCACATCTTCCCACTCGCCGTCTTCCGTTCCGGCCGTTCCGGCCTTTTCGGCAGTTTTTTCGGCATTTTTTCCGGCAACTGAGTCTGCTGATTCCTCCGGCGTTGCTTTGGCCGCCTCTTCTTTAGTTGCCTCCTCGTCCTCCTCTTCCGTCATATCGGCCCAGGATTTGCCCTTAATGCCTGCAGCCAAGTCGAGCGACTTGGCAAAGTCGTCGAACTTGAACTTGCTGTCCTCTGGAGCTTTTTCTGTGTGGTTTGTTAGTAATGTTATAGGGGAAATAGAGAAGGGGGGACTGTGATGAATCTCCATTTGGGTAGATTGGGTAGTTTGAAGATACACAGTGATATGTGAGAGGAGGCAACTTACCACTCATCTCCGTTGACGGTATGCTGGCGATGAATCAAATATAACAAGACAAGAGGGCTATTGAAAAGCCGTGTATGTTTCATTAACTGCCAAAATGAGCTCAGAAGAGTTGAAGGCGGAAGCGAAAAAGAGGAAGCAGAAATGTTTGTAAGCTGCTATTTGCTGTCAAAAGGAAACAATGAAACTTTTGTTGATTTATGGCGATCGGCGACCTTCGCGTCTCAATACGAGGTAGAGATTGGGTCTCACTCTGGTTGGAAGGTAGACAGGGTGAGATGCGAAGTTCGTGATGAGGGACGGAAGACAGGTGTGGGAAAGCAAAGGGCATATTGAATATGTTATAACTGTGGAAATGTACCTATGGAGATAGAAAAGTGGATGTGTAGAAGCGGGTCCCAAAAGTAACCTCTTGGAGGCGTAGAGGAGGAGGCGGGGCTGCGCGCTTGATGATCACGTGAGCTGCACGGAGAGCGTCGACAATTGTTGGAGCCGAATAATTGTTTGGTGATATCGATCTTCTGGCGGCAGTTGAAGGATGTTGAGTAGAGATCGTGTATAGCAGGGAGTGACAGTAGAAGAAGATACAGAACAAGAGTCACTCTGCTGAACTGAGTGGAGATGCGGTTGTGATAAGAATACCACATGCTTATGTTGTCGATCCTGACGTTCTTTCCGACGGTTGCGTTTTGTGATCTAAGCCGACTTCTCAAATGGTCAATAACCCACTTCGTTCAGTCCTCGTCCATTGCCTCATTTTCATCCGTGTTGCTGGTAGATAGTGGGCCATCATGTGTTCCTTCTTCTCCAGCGGCTGCCACGCCTTCCACTTGTTTTTGCTGCTCCTCGGATATTTTATAGGTAGCCATAAATCTGCCAGCGCTTAAGTTAGTATTCTAACACACACATTACTGGAAAGCCAGCCAACGTCTCCACATCATTACTTACAAAGAGGAGTGGTAAATCCCCAGCTTCTTGATGGCATTGGCCTGTGTCACTGTGATGTCTACCAGGTTGTCCAAATCGGTCATATTCGCCTGGAGTTGTGAGAGTTGTGAGTGGAGATGCGACAGCTGCCTACTTTTCAGTGTAGAAGAAGCAGACAGCGGACCGCCGATTGTAGATCTCCGATAACTCATTTCGCTTCTGAAGACTGGTGACATTCACAATGGGGACTAACACCTCATCAGAGATCACCTGACAGTGAATGTACTCCTTGTTCCTGCCGTCCAGACATTAGTGAAAAGCAGGCCCCTTTATACACGTATCAACAGCCCCCAATCAACTCTTACACGACTAAATTACAACTGTTCACGTCTCTTCCTTCCATTACCATTCCTCGTGTCGTTCAGTAAACAGAGCTTGACATCTCATCTCATAGGCAGCTTCACGTGACTAAACATGAATTGTCCCATATCACATACCTTCCTACCCGAACGGGGTGTCCAATCTTACCCGCTCATCACCTTTAAAACCCGGGTAATCCACAGCTTTTACTATGGGAAGCTGTTCGGCCGAAATAATGTGTGAAATTCATTGCACTACTAGGCAAAAGTGAGGAGTGAAAACATAGAAAGAGAGACAGCATCTGCTGGCTTATCGTTCGCTTAAACGTTACTGGATTCAGGGGAGTTTGTTCCAGGGGTCACAAGCCGACTGAGCCGCAGAAACAAGTTTCCAAGCATGTTTGGAGCCTTCAGAGCCACATCGCCGGCATTGGGCGGTCTTCTATGGTATGTGGAATGAACGAAAGAGTGATGAATGGAACGTGACGGCGATAGAATTGGGGATGTGGAGTAATTCGGGCGACACTATTGATTCAAGAAGATACCGAATAAATTGAAAGTTGCAGCTGGAAATGGCGCAAATGGGAGACTGGACAAATGAAAAGGGAAGAGAGAAAAGTTGCACTCAGATAGCCGACAGGTGGGAGCAAATGAGAATCAGCTTTTATGAGAGACGAAAAGGCCTTATTGTGGAGATAATCTAGCGGAGGTTTTCGGGAAGCGCCAGTAAACCCTGACGTGTGCCACAAGGGCCGCGCAGAGAGGAGACTCAGTTATGAGATCAGGTTTGGAGAAAGAGGGAGGGAGCAACAGCTCAACATCTGGCCGTTTGATGGTTGGCCTTCAAGACATTCCAGCATTTTCACTATGGTTATGAAGCACGTCATTTTATCGCCTTGCAAGACACAAATTCCCTTTTTGCTCATATCAGAAACTAACACAACCATTTACAGGAAAGTGCCATGGAGGATGTCTGCTTGTCAAAAGGCCGGACAGCGGAAGCGACTCAAACAGGTGGACAAAGTGATTGAAGAGGTCACAAAGGGTCTCGAGCAGATCGACAGCACGTGCAAACGACTGGAGGTGCTGAAAGCCACTCTGCCGAAGGAGCACGAAATGCATCCAAGAGACAAATACACAGTATTCTCTAAGCACCATCGGGGATACAGAAAGGGCGCTCACAGTATGTTTTGATTGGTGGAGATGTTTGGAATTTGTCTTTGGGAGAGTTACTAACAGCAATTTCCAGGAGTTCCAAAGTGGACGAAGATCACTCACAGAGTGAACCCCAAGGGTTTCTAAAGGCGTTTTGGCAGGACAGTAAACAACAAAGGAGACACGAGAGATACTAGCATTGTCAATATTCTGTACATATAAATATCAGGCTGACTATTATAATGCTCGGGTATTATAGAGTGATATAAAGTGAGATATGAAGTGAAGGAAGGAGAGCAGTCGAAGAAAGCAGGGAGTTACTGACAAGAATCTGATGGGCGGATTGAGCTGAAAAGATCGAGAATTGGTGAGATCTTTAGAAGGCTGATGTTTGTGAAACGGACATACATGGGTTTTCACGGAGTACTCACTTCTTCTTATAAACTCATAATGTTGCCATACATACAATTCTGCTGTGGTGCTGTTTGTTGTCATGTATATAGGCTCGTTCGAACATATGAGCTATGATATGCATCTTCGACCTGATTCACCACATGTTGAATCTTATGACGTGTTGAAAACACATGGGAGTGAAATGAGATGATTCACATATGCCGTGCACTGATGCCTGGGTGTTCAGATGTGCTCGATTCGTCACTGGTGGTATTAGAGGCAGCGGGCTGTTCCAGGTGATCAGTTTTTGTCCCATTTGTAGAGCTCTCCAGTAGTTGCTCGAGAGTTGAGCTCAGAAAGTATTCTCAAATCAAAGATACCCACTCGTACAGTGACGGGTGGAATTGTTCTCAATGAGGTGATGATAGTGCTGCCACAGCTTTAGAAAAAGGAGAACTTTCGGCGCTCTCGGGCCTTTTGTATGGTGAGGCATTTGCACCCCCGACTGCGTTTTCTCGTAGGCTAACGCTGATCTCTTCAGATCTGTGGAAACGCTCAGTTAAAGGGCTATCAGTTGGATTAGTGACTTTTCTTTCACGAAGAGACACCAATTTATGTTATGTCTTCCTCGTATTCTTTCTCCTCCTCGTTCCTTTCTTGCCTACCCCTTCGTCTCATTATCCGGCTTTCCCTCTATGGAAGTCCCCCTAGAGTCTCTCTAAGCCTCCAAAACTCAATCAAAGTCGATCCCAAATGTAATTGGTGATGAAGTAGTCGCTGTACTTCTGTTCCAAGTTCAGAAGATCAGTGGTGTCTTTGTTTTTCGAATTGATGATCACTTTAGTAACTTCATCACCATTGTCTTCAAAGGTCACTCCCAAGTCTCGATAAAGCTTCAATCGGACACTGAAATAGGCTTATGTTAATATCATTGCAGCGGAAAGGGAAAAGACAGTAGGGAGTGGTGAATCCCTGAATGTAACAATAACAAGTTCAGCATTGCTGTCTTGACATCTCCTTTGAGAGTCTTCCCCTTTTTTCATCTCTCAGCTATACATACGCCATAGAGTCATTTAGCTGCGAGGAGGTGGCAGCAAAAATGTCCTCCTGCTCCAGATTCGCAAGCTCCTCAGTTAGCTTTGAGATGGTAGACTGGGAAGTGCTGTGGCTGACTTCCAGTTCGGTGAGAGTTTTAGCAAGCGAGAACTTCTGCTTGTCAAGCTCCAGCAGCTCCTTTTCGCGTTGTTTGATTTCTTCGGAGTTTGAGGACGACTCGTAAGAGGATTTTGTGAGTTCGAACTGTCTTGAGAGATCTGGAAAAGGAAGAAAAGAATGGGTTGTTAGCTGTAAGAACGGAATAGTGAGATTGGGGTGTGGATTCGCTCACAGCCAGATAGCGTGAGAGCAGCAAAAATCCACAGTGAGTTCAGCTTTCACTGTCACTCCTCCCGTCTGTCGCTGTTGCCTATTTTCCCGCTCTGCAAACTCTGTCTAATACATACTTCTCAACGTCTCTCGCGACTGGTCCAGTTTTTCTTTCTGCTTTAACTGTAGGCTTTTCAGGCCTTCTTGGATTCTGTCCAGTGTCTGGAGATCTCCTTGAATCTGGAAACTCTCCAGCGTAGTTTTCAGGAGATATGGGGCGTCTCCGTTCTGCATTTTGGGTGTTGGTGGAGTAGGAGGGTTGATTTCCAGTCTTCAGTGTGTGGCCTTTGAGTGGCTGTAGGAGGCGTTCGCTGCTGAATTTTCCTTCAGCTCTTGATAGTAGTAGTACCAAGCAGTAGGATGTTCCACGATTGCTTACAGTGACAAATATTCCAGGAACAACATCACACTCTACTTATCAATCTCAAATGTACTCCAATGTTTGGGAAGGCCCGCCTTAGGATCATCACATATCCCCATCGGGTATTCTGTTTACACTTTCACTGTCAAGGAGTAGAGGTATGGGTTATGGGACAGCCAATTAATGATTACGTGAAAGATTTGTCCGGAATTTCAATGTGAAACATACGGAAGTTTCTGTCCCATAACCCATCCTGGCAATTCTTCTCCTCACTTTCATGTTGAGGCGGCTGGGATCCAAACAACAGAGAAGAAATATGAGCTGATGTGAAGAGAATGAATTCTACTGCTGGAAGCATGAAAAGGCGGGCGATAGATGCTCCTTTCTGTATCTCTATGACTGCTGACTTTGTTGTCTCCAGCTGCTTATTGCTGCATTCAACTATCAGCCAGAGATTGGACTGCTTTGGCACTCTGAGAGTCTTAGTGTTTCTGGCAGCATTTAAATGTTGGGCTATTGGGACTCATCTCCGGAAAGATAGAAACTACAAGAGACGATAGAAAAGAACAGCGAAAATGGCTGACTCCTCTGCTGTTCACAATCACAACGCGCAACTGCCCGTGTGGGTGCTGACGCCGAGAGAGGAGAAACAGGTTGTGGAGCGAGTGATGAAACGAGCGCGAGAGATATGCAAAGTTGATGTTGAGGGTATGTGGAGATTTGGGATTGGGTCTGGAAGGTGCTGGAGGGAAGGGATGAATGAGGATTGGTTGTTTTTGGGTGAACGAGGGGGAGACGGTGCTGAGAAAAGCTGGTGGGTTGAAAGGAATGATTGGATGATAATCTAGAAGATCACACTGAATTGTTCTTTGCTCTGATGTTCAGCTACTTTTGCTTTTGGAAAGATTGAGAACAGCGGAGATCACATTGGAGTGTTCATTGCTCTGATGTTCATTTTTTTGCCTTGCTATTCGAAGAAATATTAAGAACATGGGAGCTTACATTGGACTGTTCTTTGCTCTAATGTTCACTAATCTCTGCTGTTCTTCTTTTCCTTACAATTCATTCTTTTCCAAAACTTCCTAGACTCCAAAGACGACTAAAACACCACTTTGAAGCAGATACTAACGGCTGTCAGCCTTTGTTGAGTGCACCAAAACCGGCAGTATGCTGACCACTGGGTTCAGATGCCGAGAGCTGAATCACAAGATGAAAGACTGTATGCGACAGTTTGATCGGCCTGAGCTGTTTGACGAAGAGAGGAATCTGTACATACAAGAAAAGGTGGAAAAGATGAAAAACTTGCCGAAGTCGGAGCAAGAGAAGAAATGATCCAATGAGTGACTCGTTTAGGATAGAAGGATGTATCATGGGAAGGGTCCCTACTTGAGAAGGCATAACATCATATAAGGAGGTTTGAAGGAGGGAAGCTATTCACTTGTCATGAACGACTGAACTTGTATATAATTGAGACATTGTTTATTGGACTTTACTGCTTGGGAAACTGGTTGGAGATGATTACCAGAGCGCTCGCTGTGTCTTTAGTCGACTGTAGAGAAATTATACTGGGGTACATTGGGGTTATGCTAGCAACTATCAGAGAGGCAGATTGGACTTTGGAGACAACTTACTCTCATTGAGAGAGACAGCTGGGTTTTATCACTGATATGAGACTCCCAATGGACTCGAAGATGCATCAAAATGTGTTTAACTGCAAAAGGAACTGCTACTAATGTGATCTGCAGCTGAAGTCAGGAGGTACTAAAGACTGGCCAGATGAGCAAAAGATATGTGGAGGCTGGTCAGCAATGACAATGCTCAATATGATTGAGAGAGCTACATTTGATAGTGCCTCTGATTGCACTCAGAACTCTGTTTCTCAATGATCTCCATTGTTTGGACTGGCTTTCCATTATGTAATTATCCTCTCAAACCTCTGTGATGGTCATTTTCAGTCTCAGAAATCACCATCAAAAGAGTCCAGCATTTTAACAGACGAGAACAGTATTACAAATCCATAACTTTTGAGGTGGAAGTATGACAAACAGGCATGTGCCTGTGAAAAGGCTACCTTAAAACTAAAGGAAAGATGGAAATGTCGTCATGACTTCTCTTGTGGGCAAGAATAGCGAACTGCAGAGGATATTCACCCAAATAGGTTGGAAAGGTCTCCAAGCTGCGAAAGGCTGTCTTCTATTCCCATTGGATCATTGGTAGTGGTTATGAAGGGGCTGTTTCTGTTTTTTAAAGCGGATCAGAAAGAATGGGCTTTTGGTGATAGACTCAGTTCATAAGGATCAAAACCGAGAGGAAGTGTGAGAAGTATATGGAAACAGGAACCAGCCGGAAACGTTCGAAGGACGGAGATGGAGGCACAACTGTGAAAAAAGACAGAGTATAAGATACTCGAAATGAGATAACATAACATAACCCACTCGTCAGACGTCTTTCACAGACATTTTAGCAACTTTCTGAGATCTTTCCCCACATGATGCAGACAGCACAATACAAGCGGTAGGCAAATGCCAGATCAACCACCAAGACTCATCTCTTACCTTTTGCCCTAAGGAATTGATGATAAAGTGCTATGGTCTCAGATGTTCTTTGGCGATGAGATACAAACGAGGCATACTTTGGCGTTGGAATGCAAACAGAGCAGATCGGTTGCTAACTTTATTGTCATCTCTAGTAGATGACCTTAGCCGTTTGGATAGAGGACACCTTTTGTTTCCGTCTCTAAACGTCATTTGCTTTCTATGGCCATCGGTGCTTCGAAGGTCAAATCCCACAACTCTTTCTAATACCAAAAGGTCCAAAACTCCTCTTCTTCGAACTCTTAGAGAAACTGAGTATCAAACTGAGTATCAAACTGAGTATCAAACTGAGTATCACACAGATCACACAGATCACACATCTCATGTCTCTTCTTTGTTTCCCCATTTCTCATCTCCGCCCTTTAAGACTCATCCCGTTTTCACAGTCTCCCCGCCAACTCATCGCTCCAACTTCCTACTTGTCCTGCAAGTGAAAAATTCACCACTGCGGCCGGTCCATGTGACCGGAACGCAAGTCCCATTCTCGGGAGTATCCGTCTATCCCAGAGGTGTATCTGTACAGTCTGTTCACTTGAAGGTACAGTTTGTTCACCTAGTAGTTCCTTTTAAGTACTTCACCAGCTTGCGCCTGTCTTTCCGTCTTTGCTGTCTACCTTACATTTGACCCCGGCCTCGGAATTTGCCTTCCGCTTTAGGCAGGTGCTTAGCTCGGT
>JAKTWI010000381.1:0-23265 GCA_030561065.1 Sporopachydermia cereana | reverse complement strand
TGGAGGGGTTGGAGGGGTTGGAGGGGTTGGAGGGGTAGGAGGGGGCGGGGTAGGAGGGGTAGGAGGGGCAGGTGGGGGCGGGGTAGGATGCGGTGGAACTTATGGGGATGGCTGTGTCGGAACGGAAGCGGCCGCGGGGCATGTGCGGGGAGGTAGGGGCCGAGACCGAGCTCGAGCCGGTTATGTGGGGGTTCCAATGAGGGGCGCCGTCCATTTTAGGAAGTTTTGAAGGCGGGGTAGGTGTGGGGTTCCAATGAGGGGTAAGTCAGCCAGAGAGGTATTTGGTTGGTGGGGTAGTAGAGGGGCAGCAATGCGGGGTAGCTATGCGGGGTAGAAGGTTTGGTGGGGTATATGACCCAGATTGGTCTTATAGGGTGAGATGCAGTCTACTGTGTTGATATCTCTCCGTCACTGTTGCTGCCAGTTCAATTCAGCAAGAAAAAAGATTGTTGGGCGAATGAGATGCCAAAGCGGAACCTCTAAAGCCTTGGGGAACGCGGGAAGAGAGAATCTAACAGTTTCACAATAGTCAGAAAAACGGAACACGGTTTGTACACTCCGCAGAATTCGGCGGGGCTGTGTGGGGCTCTGCGGGGCTATGTGGGACCCGGCAATTGCAAATCCTTCAACCAAACGGTCTAAACACTCCGCCCTTCTCTCAGCAGTCCCAATTGTACCACCCTCAATCCGGCAAAACACACACAATCTCCTCAAAACCTTTCGGAGTCCTCCAAACGCCGGCAACTCCGCTTCCGTCGCGAAATGTCCGGCGGCTCGCTGCGAGGTCCGAAGCTCAATTCAGACGGCAAGTCGGCAAACGGCTATTCAAAAGCCGATCAAAGGAGCCTTCGGAAGTCCAATTGCCGTCAGTAGCTGACCAAAGTCTAGCAAATATAATAGCAACAGTCTTACTGTTTGAGGCGAATACTTCTATTCATTCGGAATATTTCGATGGTTTATGGAGACAAGAATTAAAGTGAGATAAACTTGTTACCCCGCGGAGCGGGCCGAGCTGAGAGGGGCAGCCGCTTTGAGGTGCCGAGTTCCCAAATAGGGAGTGAGTTTCCGGTTTGGGCCGAAGTTTGGGGTCATTGGAGTAAAGCGGAGACAATAAGGATGAAGCGGAGACTATAGAAGGGGTGAAGTAGATAGGGCGGAGATGATGAGGGTGTGGAACGGAGATATTGACAGGTGGAGCGGAGAAAAGGCCGGCAAAGCGGAGATGTTAACCAGAGAGGACGGGATGAGACGTGAGGGAAGGGAGAGAAAAAGAAAGCAAAGTCGAGCGGCTTAGAGAAGAGCCGAACTGTGAAAATAGACGCCATATATCTAAACTCGTACAGCTACTAACAGTTTCAGATTTTATTTTGAGATGAAGATTCCTGTTGTGATAAAAAAGGAAGCTCTTGAGTCAGAGTCTGCATTACGAGGTGAGACGTAATGTTTGAAACGGGACGAGACGTCATGTTTGTCATGAGAGGAGACGCCACCTGAAGCCGACGGCGGAAGAAACGCGGAACGCGGAATGCGAATGCCGAAGGTAAGCGGGACGTCCCATAGTACTCCAAAAGCCGCGGTAAACTGACCAAATACCACTGGCACTGTTTCAGATGCCGAATCCCGCACTCGACCGGTGTTCTTCAACAAACACAGTCCCAATCTCCGGCCCACTCGGCACTTCAGAAGCCCGATGACCCTCTTCGGCCCGAGACTCACTTCTTCCGAGACTCTGGGCATCTCCTTCCATTTCCGTCATACTCTCAGACCTCCAATATCCACACAATGTTCCGTCTTCTATCAGGTGATATTCGGGTTCATTCATATCATGCATACATTTCATCACGCCTCTCCTCTATACGACATGAATTAGCATAATCTGATATCCCTTCTTTCTCCTTTCGAGAGATCATTCGCTTGTTTCCCAGCTTCCCTCACTTTTTCACTATCAGCCCGCCAAAGTCCACATTGCTCGGAATTACGTTGAGCGGAATACGGCAGTAGAAGTCCATGCATGCCACAGTCGGCACTCCCGAGTATACAGTGCCGAGTGTATCCTCATAAACAGGCCGCATTAACGGAGGGGCTCGGCATTGCTTACTATGGCTGGCTTCAGTGCTCCCACTCTCACTTCCGACCCCTACAACTTCTCCTTCCGCTTCCGCTTCTGTCGGCATATCCGCCCCGCCTACCCCGCCTACCCCGCTTACCCCGCTTACCCCGCTACCCCGCTCCTCAAACGCCGAGATGACCATATTCAGCCCCAAATACCACCCGAAGCGGAAATCCTCCATGGCAAACGCCGGCGTCGCATCTAGCGGCACATTCAAATCCAACGTCACCAGTTCCACGCCGTGGCACGAAGCCGACGCCTTGTCGTATTCCCGTTTCGTTTTGTAACTCAGTTCCTGCGGGGTCCAGAAAGGAGCCCCGCCTACCCCTCTTACCCCTCTTACCCCTCCAGACCCCGCCCCCGCCCCCGCTTCCGCCTCCTCGGCATCTTCCGCTTCCGCGCCCCGCTTCCGCAAAAGCGCCGGCGATATCTCTTCCGACGTCTCCAAAGTCAACACCGCCATATGACACGTGTACAGACAGTCCGGCTGGTTCACCTGCAGGGTTACCGCCACGCGGTCCCCAATCCGGTAAAAGTTCCGCAGCAGGATGAGGCACGTGACTTTCTTCCCCGCGCACGTGATCTCAAACTGCCGCTTTGTGGCAGTGTAGAACGGGTTTAGCGCGGCTTTGTGTGGGTGCAAAGAGGAATTCATCATCAGCTTCTGCATCAGCAGCGTCACGTTGTCCTTCACGGAAGTTTCCGAGCTCGGCCCGACGGCGGCTTCCGATTGCGGAAAGGATTGCGGGGAGTTTCCCTTTTCGGCAGGTGGCGGGCTCTCCGTGCGGGGGCTCAGGACGGCGGGATTGCCGATTTCGGAACACCCTTGCCAAAATAGGCGTCCGGCAGTTCCCGTTACGGCTGCTCGGCCTGGCTCGGATACCCCGCCATAATACATAGCATAGAACGTTTTTAAGCAGGCCACAATCTCCTTCCGTTCCGCCTCGGCTTTGCCGCCTACCCCGCCTACCCCGCCTACCCCACCTACCCCACCTACCCCACCTACCCCACCTACCCCGCCTACCCCGCCCTCCTCCTTCCGTTTTCGGGCCAATTCCCGCGCCGCCGCCAGCGACCGGAACCCCGTTTGTGTGCTGGCCACGGGCTCAATGCTGCATCTGTCCTGCAGCTCAATCAGCGGCTGGTCAAGCCGATACCGCGGGGAATACCCCGCACCGTCCACAAACGGCATAACCCGCAACGGGTAAGCCACAAACGCCTTCTCGGGCATCCCCGCCGCCCGCTGCCGCTCCGACCCGATCACCAAATCATACGCCACAGAAAGCGCCCGCCCGCCGGCATACGACGGCGGCAGCCGGCGCGGCAAAGCCAGCCGGTACAAAAACGCCTTTGAGTCTCCCGGCGCCAGATTAAGTTCCGTAAACGCCAGCGACTTCGGCGTAGAAAAGACGGGTAATATGCAGTCCAGCGGGTGCCGTTTGTACGTCGGAAGATGCGGTTTCGGCGCTCGGCCCGCCGGCGGGGCATCCGCTCGGCTCGGCCCGTCAAAGCGGCTCAGAAGCGAGCCGAGGCCGGCGGTAATGCCGTCCAGCAGACCTCGGGTCTCCTCCTGAACGACCTCCATCCCCTCCACCCCCGCCACAGCCCCGCCAATAACGGTAGTTTTCTGTACCGCTTCCAGCCGCTCCTTGTCGATGATCTCGGGATCTTCCACGACGATGTAGCCGAACAGCTGGATATAGCCGAGGAGAAGAGACTCAATGTGGAGTGCGGGGGCGGGGGCGGGGGCGGGGGAGGGGCGGGGTTGTAGTTTCGGGTGGGGCGTGAATGTGTCGGAAGGGACGAAGGGAGACTCGAGGATCGACTGGCCGAGCCCCGCCGACGGCTCGGCAGCCACTTCCTGCGGCACGGGGTCCGAAAGGGGCGGGAAAGTTTCCGAAACGGGTGTCGGCTCGCCCGATCGGGCATTTTCGGAGATGTTCTCCAGCGGGCGGGGCCGGCCGGTTGGAGTTTGCCGAGCTTCGGAGGGGCTGTCGGAGGGGCCGTCGGAGGGACTGTCCGAATTCGGCAAGTTCGGCGGCGGGACGCCGCCCAAATCGGCATACGACAACGAGCGGGACGGAGGCGCCGAAAGCGCGCCGTCCTCGGAAACGCTTGTGATGTTTATGGAATGTGCCGAGGAGCGGCGGGATTTGTTCGGCGATGTGGCGATGGGGGAAAATGCCGCGTTGTCCCCGTCGGCCTGCGGGGTCTGCGGGGTTGCGGGGCCGGACTTGAGACGGCTGTTGCTGGCGCGTCTCGGCTTCGGCACTTTCCGTTCGGCCCGTTTCAGGTTCCGGAACTTTATTATGGCGCACAGCGTGTCTCCGGCAAACACCGGGGTGGACTCGAAAATCACCTCAATGCGGATGTGCGGGCACGTGGCCGACAGAGCCTGGGAGTAGACTGTGTGGGATATCATAGTGGAGTAGTGGGGTGGGAATGAGGGGGAGGTGGGGGAGGTGGGGGAGGGGTAGAACAGCTGGAGGGAGAAGCAGTCACAAACGAGTGAAGCTCAAAAGAATTGTGCTGTCTCGATCTGCTCGGAAACGGAGTTCCGAATCTGAGTTTCGAACCTGCTAATATGACGCCCAACTGAAATCAGTTCTTCCAATTCCTCTCAAAAAGTCCCTTATTGTACCAAAACGCACTTAGGAGGCAGATAGTGGGGCAGTCACTTGTAGTGTTTGTTTGTAGCGACAAATTCCCCTTTCCGTCTTTGCCGTTAATAACCAGCACTTGGAGAGTCAGAAAGCCGACTGATTCCTTTCCGACGTGTCACCAGACAGTCAAATTCGGAGGACGGCGCGTGGGGACTCAGACGCGTATGCCAATGCCGGGTGCTACTCCATCAGTGTTCCAAATTGGGATTCCAATGGTGGTTTGTGTAATTTACCACGGCATTATCCGTTTGTACTAGCTTTTCATGCCGCTTCGCATCCGCTCGGAATCGGAGTTGCTGTCGGTAGGCCGAACGGTTGCCGAGCCTGAGATGGGGTATTATTTGATGATGGCTATCAGAAAAAGAGATGGAGTCTCACTCTGGTATGAACATCGAGTCTCCCTTCATATGTAACTTGGGGTCTCACTCTGAGTATGAAACACTTCACGTCTCACTCTGTGGCAGGGCAGCTCGGGGTGGCAGTTGTTCGGAGATTTATTTGAGCGACAGCGGCATGATATTTTTGTGTATTTCACCGTTGAGAGTATTACTAGACCAGCAAGTAGTTTTTGCTCTCATCAGCCCTCTCTCAGTTGCTTTTACTGACTTGCCATCTCTTAACGCTGCAACTTCTACAGTTCCCTTTGCTGTAGTACCTGGTGGTTGCCTGCAAATGACGGCTAAGGGCTACCCTGTTAAGATTACATGCACACTCTTGCCCTAATAAGTGCTAATACAGTCTATACAGCCTTATTCTATCCTCTAGCCACTGATACCGGCCGGGAACATTCGGCTGCCGGAGCCGATTAAAAGCAGGCCCCTTCCTCCTAACTTCGGGTCTCCCTCCGTCCCGTCTCCTCCCTGCCGACCTTCGGGTCTCCCTCCGTTCCTCTTCCCGCATCCCGGAGAAAGCCGGAAACTCAATCTCCGCCCGCCGCCTTCCGTCCCCACTTTATTTTGTCAGTCAACAGTGTGAGTGAAGCAAAGAGTGAAACACTTCTAAGTGGAGCTGTCTCTCTATCTCAATCAGAAAACTGACTTTGATGCAGTCAAAATACCACAAGTTACAGCAGCGTTGAGTCCCGGAAATACGGAGCTAAAAGAAGCGGGAATCCCCACACTTTCCACGCTGTTACTACCCCGCACTCTCCCGCACGCTCACGCACTGTACCCCGCCTGCCCCTCTCTACCCCGCCTTCTACCCCACTCTTTATCCCAAAATGGCCATCAAAGCGGGGGACAAATTCCCCTCTAACGTGTCCTTCACTTACGTCCCGTACACACCCGAACAGGACTCCGTGCTGGCGTGCGGCCTGCCGCAGAAACTCGACATGGACAAATTCCTGCCGGGGAAGAAAGTGGTGATTGTGTCGGTGCCGGGCGCGTTCACGCCGACATGCACGGCCAACCACATCCCGCCGTATGTGGCCAAACTGGACCAGCTGGCCGCCAAACACGTGGACGCGGTGATTGTTATCTCCGTCAATGACGCGTTTGTGCTGAGCGCGTGGGGCAAGGCGCTGAATGCAGTGCAAAAGGGCAAGTTTATCTTTGCCAACGACACAGACGCCAACTTTTCCCGCCGGCTGGGAGACGAGTTTGTGGTCGACGGCTCGGCCCGCGGCATGGGCATCCGCACGGCCCGCTATGCGCTTGTGGTGGACAACGGAGTGGTGACATATGTGGGGCGGGAGGACAAACCGGGCGTGACTGTCAGCGGGGCAGATGCCGTTTTGAGCAAGTTGTAGCGGGGAAGTGGGGGCATAGTATGCTGGAGGGAGTTGATAAGTTGAAATGTTCCACATGGGCTATGGAAGGTTGTTTTGTTTAAATTTGAGTAGTGTGAGTTTTGGGTTTGTTGACAGTTTAGTAGTGGAAATGCCGGTACTGGTTGTTGATGTTTGAGTAGAGTGAATGGATTGCTGGGACAGTTTGTATGTGTCATGGAAATAGATGATTGAGGGGGGTTTCAGGGTGATGAGGGAAGCTGCACTTATCAGAAGAGACATGGAGGACCTCAATCTTGTGTTGTGTTTCTTTAGTTTCTGTGGACAGCCTTTCCTTGTATTTGGTCACTTCGGCAATGAGAGAGGGGGAATGTTGAAGGGATTTAATAAGTTGAAGAAACAGTCTCTGAAGATAGTCAATTGGGATGCTCATAGAATGTATCATCTGCCAACACTGAGCAAGTAACACTCTTTGATTTCTGTGGCTGTACTTAAGGTGCAACAATGGCCTTATGGCTGTTGAGTGCTTATCTGCAGGTATTTCAGTTGTCAGTTGAATTGTCTGAGTGATGGGCTGCAAGTATATGGAGAAACGAGAGTTGTGGTGTGACAAAGAAACTCTTGAGTGTCTGATTGGCGATGGTGATAATAGAAAAAGGATATCTGCTAATTTATTCGTCGCCACTATAAAACCGTATGATAATGTTTGATTTGCTTGTTAATAGGTTCTCCATTATCAGAGGTACTGAATGGTATGAAGTTACATAGAAGAAATCTGGTTATGGCACAATGTTGAGGTACTGTGGTGCTTTTTTCAATCAGAGAGAAATCTGACTTAATGAGTGGACTCATTGCTTTGTAAGGGAGGTTCTTGTTCACTCATCGGCCTCTCCTCTCCGTCATTCGTGGCAGCAGCAGTACCTTTGCCCTAGGGAGCATTGATGTGAACATTCTTTCAAAAGTTTGCTGAAGATGGCTCTATTGGTCATTAGTGACAATTCCTGTCAGTCCCTCCCATTAGATGGAAGGTAAAGAGAACTTTCCCTCAATAATTGCACAAGGCAGCACAAGGTGTACGATTATGATGAAAGCCAGGCAAGAGGCCCAATGCTCGTACAGTTGGACCTTTGACTATTGACAGATTGTTTCTGACTCCAACTTCTCCCAAATCATCAGTTCAGATTTAGACGTTGGAGAGTATGTCCTTCTCTTGCCAAACCACCTCAGACCTTCCTGACAAACAAAAGTAGCAACCTTACAAAGGCTCATAGTAAGGAGCAACAACCTTCTCACAGTACTCCCAAAACTTCTTTGCATCTCCCCGCTCCATGGCCTCCTTTGTGGACTTCCGAATAACTCCCAGCTTTCCCCAGGGAATCACATAGTTACCGTTGTTGGCCGGAGTAATCTCGGGACTCAGTGCGGCGTACAGCTCAGAGTAGGCTCCGTAGATCGGCGGATAGGCAACATATGGCAGCAGTGCCTTCACAAGAGCATTAGACGTGCCAAACAAACTGGTAGCCAGAAACCCGGGATGCACAGCAATACTGACAATGTCAGAGCTGTCGTGCGCGATAGGCCAGTAGTAGGACTGAAAGAGACATCCTGTTTTGCTTTGAGCATAGAGGAAAAAAGGGTTGCTGCTTCCGGGCTTTTCGGCATTCAAGTCTTCCATATTCATGCCCCCAGGGTATTTGGACATCTGGTGGACGGCTGAACTCAGCCAAATGATGCGGCAGGGGTAGTTTGAGTGTTCTGGGTGGGGTATGAAGTCCCGAGAAGCGGTAAACATAAGCGGGTCTAAATACTTTTGCAGCAAATGATGGCCAATACAGTTGATACCCAGCTGCATTTCCAGTCCCTGCTGAGTCCGAGTGCTGGCAGGCAGGTTAGCCACTCCCGCATTGAGAATGCTGAGATGCACCTTGTGGGTGTACTCCCTGAGCTTCTCAACCGCCGGCCGGATGGTAGTGAGGTCCGCCAAATCTACTCGGATAAAGAAAACCTCGGCATTTCCGTGCTCGGCTTTTATTTCCGTTACGGCTTGCTGGCCCTTGTCGGCATTCCGTGCCAGGATAAACACTTTGGCGTTTTTGGAGGCCAGCAGACGGCTGACATCCTTTCCAATGCCATCGTTGCCTCCTGTGACAACGGCAACACGGCCTGTCAAGTCAGGATACTCAGAAGGAGGAAATTTGGGAGCACCAGGGCGCAGCTGAGCAATCAGTTGCCATATTTCAGCAAGCCACGTCATGATGGGCAGGGTGGGAGAATTGGGATTAGTTGATATTGCCTCAAGCACTTCAGGGAGAGACAGAAGTAGGCTTGAAATGAAAAATTGTAGCTCCAGAGCTCAAAATGCCAGTCAGATCCTTTTACCTTTGGATGTCAGCCATCCGATTGAGCGTCAGTCGATCTGAGTCACTTGCAGCCTGTCGCTCGGGAGTGCGCTGGCACTTAATCGCGCATTCGTGAGCCTGTTTGAAATTCAGTTTTTGTTCAATCGGTGCCTCCCTGATGGCTCGATTCTCAGTTCAAAGCCGCAAAGCACTTGCAATTTCGCAATCAGCTGCAAACTCCAATCACATAGTCAGCCTCAATTAGGCTAGCAAGGAGAGTCATCTGCAAAGTTAATCCCCCTTCGGTTGTCTTGATTCGGCTCAAGGTTTGAGACTGTGTCGATGATGCAGCAGACTCGGCCTTATAATAAGTGATCATCCCCAGGATGTCGCTTAGACCAGCTGTAGGCTGAGTTATTGCACAACAGGACAAACGAAGCGGCATTGAGATGAGTGGCCCATCGTATGAGTATTTGCATTCTCTTGCGAGGATGATATCATCATATCCTGCAGAATCTAAATTTTGTCTGAATGGCAGTCTCGAGGGTAACTTCAGCCGTCTCAGCGATCTCCTAGGTTCTACAGTTGGCAACATCTCAGCTCAGCATTCCACGTGAAACCACATTCACAACTGTTCTTTCCAGTTGAGTATCGCCATACTACAAGTACTGCATTTCTCATCCCCTACATAGAGTGATATCCTCTTCAGACGCTCCAATCTCAGCTTCTCCGCAATGTCGCGCATCTCTCAAGTCCGGTCGCTTATCGACCTTCCCCAACTCCGAGCCGGTTGTTCGCTTTGAGAGAGTGAATGGGTTTTGAGCTTAAGGGGAAAAGCCTTTCTATTTATAATAATTCTGTTAATCCCATCATCTTCTGAAAATGGTGGTTTGTGCTGTTTTTCCTGGCAATTTGTGTCCCGCCCCTGCTTCATTTGTGCCTTTTGGTGGCTGCCCACCTTTCCCGACCCGGGCCTTGCTGCAGTGACATGCGGTCGCCTGTAGGTTTATGCATGGAACCTTTTTCCAGGTGGCTCAAGCTTGGAACTTGTTGTGAGCGCCAGGTGGCCAGGTGAACCCCAAAAGATCTGTCTCTGAATACTTCTTTGATGCTTTGAAATAGTCTGTACCAGAGAGGCTATAAAGAAAATTTATTCACAATGTTGCACTGCGGAGTATTTTCTCGCATCATTGCAGCTACTTAGTTCCAGGCCCAGCAGTCCATAGAGTTTCTTCCCTGCATTAGCATACATAAACTGTAACTCAAAATACCTCCTGCTGCACTCTCCTGCAGTAAACATGCACGAATCTCCTACCAACCCCCCGTCCGTCCCATCACCCATCCCCTCCCTTTCTCCTTATCAGCCAAAGCCGCCTCGGCCTCCTTCCGAAGGCACGGAAGTTAACAAAAAGTCAACGAAATGACAGAAAAGGTTGCATTCTCGCCTCTGATCCTCTCATCAAAACACCATACAAACCTCAGGTAGGCGCTAGGCATTTCTATTACCTATTGGAGACTCTCTGTCATCACGTTAGACAGCTGTGGCTGTTGTCTGATCCTGTCGAATTGCCCCTTTGGAAGCTGTTTGCTGCTGCCGGATTTCCTTCAAAGCCGATCAGAAAGAACTCCGAAGCCGAACTCTGAAGCCGAACTCCGAAGCCAGCGAGCGGGATATTTCTGGGAGTTTCTTGGTGGATTTTCGGCTGTATTTCCGTTTACAGAGCTCCTAAAGATTCACAAAAGCATTCACCGGAGTTGATTGATTGTTTGTCAGCAGTGTCTGTTCATTTCAGCGTTTGATCTTTTGGTTGATTATCTGGGATTTGTTTAGTTGATTGATTGCTGCCTCGACTGATTGATTAGCTGACCTGTTACTGTTGATTTGTTGATTTGCTGCTTAGCTAATCAGTTCGCTTATTCGTCCAATCGATTGCATATTTCACTGTTATTTGTGTGGCGATTAGCAGGGTGATTGCTTTGAATCGGTGATTTGTGTGGTTGTTGGCTTAGTTGTCACTGAGCTTCCCGATCGCCATTGTATCTGTGACTCATTGCCGCTCTGGAGTTTTGCGCATTCCGAAGAGGCGCCGAAGGACATCCGAACCTGCCGAACAGCTGTGGGACCTCCGAAATCAACGGAACTGCTGAGATATCAAGGCAACGCTCCTGAATCAACAGGGACAAGCTGCTGAGTGCAATCGGAAAGTTTGCCGAAAGTCATTCTGCACTCTGTGAAACAACCGCAAATAATTGCCGAAAGTGTGCCGAACTCCGAATCTCAAACTCCGAACTCCGAACGGCTGACGTTTGCATTATTTACCCTCAATCTCCCTTTCATCTCCTCTCTCTTCCCTCATCCCCCACACCTCCGATGTCCACCGACTTCCTTTCCAAAGGCATCGAGCTGGTGCAGAAGGCGATTGAGGCCGACACGGCCACCCGCTACGAAGAAGCATACAAATGGTACTACAACGGTTTGGACTACTTTATGATGGCAGTGAAGTACGAGAAAAACGCCCGCAATAAGGAGCTCATCAAGTCCAAGCTGACGGAGTATTTGGCGCGTGCCGAGCAGCTGAAGAAACACCTGGACGCCCAAAAGGGGAAAAACGCCGAAGCTGCCGGCAACTCCGCCGGCGGAACTTCCGCTTCGGGAAACCCAGCCGCAAGGGCCAGCGGATCCAACGGAGAAGATGCCGACGAAGACGCCGAGACGAAAAAACTCCGCGGAGCGCTGGCAGGCGCCATTCTAACCGAGAAGCCGAACGTCCGCTGGGAGGACATTGCCGGGCTCGACGCTGCTAAAGAGGCACTGAAAGAAGCCGTCATTCTCCCCGTCCGCTTCCCGCATTTGTTCACCGGCAAACGGAAGCCGCTTTCGGGAATTCTTCTCTACGGCCCGCCCGGAACGGGTAAGTCCTATTTGGCTAAAGCGGTAGCCACAGAAGCCAACTCCACTTTTTTCTCCGTCTCGTCTTCGGATCTGGTCTCAAAATGGATGGGCGAGTCGGAGCGGCTGGTGAAGCAGCTGTTTACTATGGCGCGGCAAAACAAGCCGAGCATTATATTTATAGACGAGGTAGATGCTTTGTGCGGCCCGCGCGGGGAGGGGGAGTCGGAAGCCTCACGACGGATAAAGACGGAACTGCTGGTACAAATGAACGGCGTCGGGAACGACGCGTCCGGGGTTTTGGTCCTCGGAGCCACAAACATCCCCTGGCAGCTGGACGCCGCCATCCGCCGCCGGTTCGAGAAACGGATATACATTTCCCTTCCCGATGTGGAAGCGCGGGCGCGGATGTTTGAGCTGAATGTGGGCAACACGCCGTGTGCGCTGACACAGAAGGATTTTAGGTTGCTGGCGGAAATGACGGAAGGGTATTCGGGCCACGATGTGGCGGTGGCAGTGCGGGACGCGCTGATGCAGCCGATCCGGAAGATTCAAATGGCGACGCATTTCAAGCCGGTGGAGGTGGAGGTGGAGGAGCCGGCGGGGGAGGGGCAGGCGGGGGCGGGGCAGATGGTGCGGAAGCGGAAGCGGAAGTATACGCCGTGTTCTCCTGGGGATCCCGGGGCGGTGGAGATGAATTGGATGCAGCTCGGCACGGATGAGCTGCTGGAGCCGGAGCTGACGGTGAAGGATTTTATTAAGGCGGTGCGGAGCACGCGGCCGACGGTGAACCAGGAGGACATTGCCAAGCAGGAGGAGTTCACGCGGGATTTCGGCCAGGAGGGGAATTAGGGAGGGGTAGGTGGGGTAGGTGGGGGAGGGGTAGGTGGGGTAGGTGGGGGAGAGGTAGTAGGGGAGGAGGATGAGGGGTAAGCGGAGTAGGGAAATGAGCATTCTGGGCTTTTTGTCGCCTCTCTGCAGTATCTATGCCTTTTCCCCTGCAGTTTTCTTGCCTATTCTGTCCTTATATCTCCCTTCTTGTTATTGCCTCCTCTTTCTTCTCCATACTCGTTTCCTTCTTCTTTTCGTTCCCTTTCTCCTGCCCCTTCCTTTCCTATTGGTCTGTATTTTACTCTCTGACTATGGCCTAACTTTCCCCCTTTGGTTTTCAACCACTGTGTCTGACTCCCAGATGTCTCATTACCATCCTTATTTCAACCTTTAGACTGTCCTAATAAAACCTCTTCCAACTACAATTATTTTCTTTCTTTCCAATTCCTTTCTCGTATTCTGTTCCGCATTTCCCGAGTCCTTTTCCGCTTTTCCTTCCTTTACCCAATTTCTCATTTCCTCTCTCCTCTTTTTTTCCCTCATTTTGCCTCCCTGTCGGATCTTTTGGACATTTGAATCTCATCTGAAAATGCAGAAAGACGGAGAGGTATCGGTGACAATTGCCGATTGGACTGAGGAAAGATCCTATTGTTGAGCCAAATTCCGAAGGTTTCACAAAATGGGGTTGGGCCTGCCGCCTTCCGTTTCGGCGGGCGGCGGCTTATCCGACTCGGGTGCCACGGCTGCCGCCGCTCCTGGAGATGAATGGAAAGTGAACGGAAGGTTTCCTGAGTATCTCTAGAAGGTTTTCAGAAGTCTCCGAGGATGTCAAAAGCTTCTAAGGGCCTCCATAAATGTACAGAAGTATACAGGAGTTTACAGAAGGTCTACAGAATGTTCAGATGTATCACAATAAACTATTGATAATTTGTCAAAACTCCAGCTGATGATTAAGAGAGATCGGAGAACAGGTTTCCTCTCTTTCTGTCATCCAAGAATGCTGGAAAAGGTATGCTGCTTCAGCAGAATTGGTTGAATTTCGGCGTTGTTCTTTGATCATGTCGAGTTTTTGATCATTTTCACTGAGCAGCAGAGAGACATTTGTTAAAAAGGGCATCCTGATGTTATCCTACCCATAGTTGTCAATGACGCCATTGGTTGTTGTGCCCACCCTGTGAGTTATACTGAACCTACCATGTCGATGATCTGTTGATTAGAAAAAGGAAGACAGTCAACCAGCAAAGGTTTTCCTATGTATCAATAATATCCTATTGTTTAAGCTTACAGGAAATGAAACTGTGAAGGCTGTGATGTACTTAATAAACGATGAATTGTGTTGTCTCATTAATTGCTGGAAAGGAAGATTAAAAGTCAAATATTGGGCCCTCCAAGTTGAGTGCACTTTTGAGTGACATGAATGGATTAGTAGGGATTAGTTATAGGGAATACCAAAGCCTCACTTCCCAAGTTTACAGCAGACTTGTATCAAAGATTATTGTTCAGCATTCAATGGATTGATTTAGGGATATTCTCGATAATGCTCAGCTTGCAATCTCGCAATCTTCCCAGCTTTCAGTTTCCCAGCTTTCAGTTTCCCAGCTTTCAGTTTCCCAGCTTTCAGTTTCCCAGCTTTCAGTTTCCCAGCTTTCAGTTTCCCAGCTTTCAGTTTCCCAGCTTTCAAGACTCTAGCTACAATTCCCGACTCCTCAGCTTGCTACTTCACTACTGCCAACTCCTCAGCTTTCCGGTTCTCAATTAGTTCTCAATAGCCTCCTTCTTGTCCTTTCATCCGCATATCAGCATTCTCAGTAGTCACTTGCCACATCAACCTTACTTGTCAATCTGAAAGCATCTTTGTATAGAGAGTCTCAGATTATTCCTCTTTCATTTCCACCAAAAGAGTGCATTCAGTATTGTTCATATTACGATTCCTTGACTGCTCAATATACTCAATATTGGTCAGATATCAGTTCCTCATTTCTAAGGTTACCAGCTCTCAACTGTCAATTTTCCTGACTTCAACTCCTCAGTTTGTTACATCAGTACTTGATATTCAGTCCCCCATTTTCCTGATCCTCAATTCAGTCACTTTACATTTGTATTTCCTCATTTCCCCACTTCCCTAACATTCAGTGTCAGCACCCCCTCTCAGCATTTTCATATCTCCCAGTTCTTTCAGACTGTTTCAGCCCATTCAACTCTTTCAACTAACTCGACTTCCCTATTCTCAATTTTCAGACTCCTCAACTCCTCAAACACTCTGTTAGAGTATCAAAGGGGCCAAAGGATTTCAAGAAGCCAGAAACTCTGAAAAGACCAAATGATACGAAACAGTGCCACAGGACTAAATGATACCAAAACACCAAAACATTCCAGTATCTCCCTCTCCTAATCCGCAAGACTCCTCCAATTGGACACATTATTTTCATAGTCCGTCAGTCTGGCGGAGTCAATTTTCACTAAAATTACAACCACCTCGTCAACGTCAATATACACTTTGGCCATTGTGTTGTCGCTGGCGGTGCCGCGGGAGTTGGCCTGGAGATGCAGTTTTTTGAAAAACTCCTGTTTGGGCCCCGGCTCCAGAATCTCGGCTTTGCCGCTGAGAGTAGCCGACATGTTGGAGATCTCGGCCTGGTTCAGGTTTGTGAGCAGTTTGAGCAGCGGGGAAAGCTCGGAAGCGGAAGCGGAAGTGCCGGAAGCGGCAGCGGCAGCGGCAGCGGAAGCGGAAGCGGAAGTGCCGGAAGCGGAAGGAGCGGAAACGCCGCTTCCGTCTCCGGCGGCTTCGCTCAGGTTTTTCGCCGTGACCCAGTCGTGGACCAGCAGGCTGACGTTCGGGTTGCGCACAATGTTGAGGTACTTTTGTGTGTCTTTGTATGTGGTCAGGACGATAAGCGGCTCGGATTCGCCGGCGGCGGCGGCTTCTCCGGCGTCCACAAACGTGTAGTTCATGAGGGACACGTGCGGGATGTCCTGGAAGCAGGTGCCGAGGTGGAGGAACTGCGACGAGCGCAGCAGCTGGCGGATGACCTGCGGCAGTTCGGGCGAGTCCATGGCGGGGTAGGTGGGGTAGCGGGGTAGCGGGGTAGTAGTAGCGGGGTAGCAAGCAGTGGTGGCGGGGTTGTAGTGGGGTGGGGGTGTTTGAAGGTTGAGTCGGTAAATGATGAAGTAAAAACGGAAAGCGGAAAGCCAAAAGCGGAAGGCGGCAAGTGGGGTAAATTGAGGGGAGGAAGCGGGGCAAAAGGCGGGACGGAAAGCGGGCGGAGAGCACAAAGACGGCGCTAAGCGGATGGGAGAACAGCGGCGGGGAAGCGGGGTGGGGGAGGGGAGGAGACGTGAAGTGTGGTGGGAGGAGAGGGAGGGGATTTGGGACAGCAAGTAGCAGGAGGAGACGTGAGGGTGTGAGTGTGGGAAGAGACGTGAGGGTAGGGGCATGGTAGGGATGGGATAAGGGGAAGAGCGTGTTCTGCTGAGAGGTAGACAAAAGAAGTGTAGTTTGAGGATTACAAGAGCTGCTAGTTTGAGTTGCTGATGATATCTGCTGTACTGGAGTGAGACTGGGAATCGGTTTGCTGGCTGTGAGCAGGACTGAACTTCGAGTCTCACTTCACAGCAATGGTGGGAAGGGACTGCAAAGGAGTGGAAACCACTTGGAAGGGCAGGAAAGGGAGATGTAGTGTGGCCTCTATTGTATAAATACAGCAGCTGTTTTGTATTCCAAGGGCTCTCTTAAGCTCCTTTCCTCTAATAGTAGTGTGATACGGAAAGAAAAGCCATTTGGTGCATTTCAATGCATTTTGCATTTCAATGCACTCTCATGCAACATTCATGCATATTCATAAAAATCCAGAGAGAGCCGGAAGATTTCTTCTTCCTATGCAGTGAAATGATGAGTGAGTAGGATGTTAGGATACATAAATTCCAGATATCATAAGCAACTGTACATCAAGATGAGAGTCTATAAACTTCTTTCAGGACTTGAATTAATCGAGTGCAACTGCATGCTATTTAATGGTGATTTCACTGCACTTCATTAGTTGACATCACGTGACAAACAAGTTTATGCACTACCCATGCAAGGGAACACTTCTTGTGATTCTATGAACGTCTACGTCTACATGTATTAGACAATTCCTGGTTATATCTAGAGACTTTTGTTTGAGTATTTAATAGTTGCTAATCTGAGTAGCTCCGTATAGCCACAAGATGTCTTTAAAATGTTAAGAAGTGAAGAGATATCAATCATGTCCAAACTAGAATTTTGATATCTTGCACCCTCCTGCAGGCGTCCTGCAGATGCCGAAACTCAATTGCCTTCAGACTGTAGCCAGTAATGATATCAGATGAGATCTTTGAGTAGCTAATAAATACTCACCCAATTATATCAGAGATGGAAAACTCAACTAGATTGGCTATAGGCTTATTCCGTCATAATGTTCAGTTGAAAGGTGAGCTGAGTTTCCCTGGTCGTCGGATGGTGAGTTGCCGGTAAGCCTTTCTCTGCCTTCCGCTTCCTGTTCTACCCCGCTTTTTACAACGCTTTCTGCCCCACTTGTTGCCCCGCTTGTTGCCCAGCTTTCTGCCCCGTCATTTCCCCTCTAATTGGCCAAAGCGCTCCGCATTCTTTCTGGTCCTGATTCCCTACTTTTCTCTTAGTTTAACCCCGTCTTCAGCTTTCCGCTCTTGTTTTTGCCGTGCCCCGCATCCTACCCCGCCTCCCCCATATTACCCCGCCTCCCGCCTCCTGTGGGGTCTCTCTGACTTATAAGACGTCTCTTGTCGATAAACCGGCGCGGCTACTTGAGGGCAAAGAACCTCGGCTGAGCCACCCTAAGCCCTCTAAAGTGGCGCAGCAAATCCACTACGAGTAGCCTCAAATCGTACAAAATGCCGATGCGGAAAACGCCTCATGAGATTTCAGCAACTCCTCTTCTGCTGCCCCTCAAATCTCTCTCAAATCTCCACAAAAGCCTTCAAAAGCCAAGGGAAAACTCATCAGGCAAATGGGACTGTAAATACATTACTCTACTTACTGAAACGTCCTCCATAGTATTCTCCCTACTATACTTCTCTATGGTTTCTTTTCTCGTAGAATATTTCCCATAAGTCCTTTTTCTTTATTTTTTTTTGCCACAGTTTCAAAACTCCTTCCTACTTTCCCAGTTTCCCCTCCTTTCCTCTCCACAACTCCTACAGTTTCCTCATTCCATAATACACTCTGTAACTCTTCATTACTCTGCTCATTTGATTATAAATATCCTATATAACCCTCATAACCTTCCATGCATGCCGACATCTCCCCATCCCTCAGTATCACCGCCGTTCATAACTCAGTTCATTCGATTGATAGTTCAACTCATAGTAACACCATAACCGCCCAACATCCAGATGTATGTTACATGCGTTGCTATGCCATGCTATGCCCTGCTATGCCATACGATGCCCTGCTATGCCATGCTGAACGTATGCATTTATCCCTCCCTGTCAAGAAATGTTTGTTTCATTGGTTACCAGAATGAGTGAAGGTCGGAATAATTCCGAAACCGAGAAGCCAGGGAGCCAATTCCGACCAGAAGGCCGACTTTGACTCTAAATCCGAACACCCGACTCTAACTCCGATCTAACTCCGACTGAACTCCGACTGAACTCCGACTCCAACTCCGATCCCACATCGGCTCTCCTCTCACAATACCGACACCCCCGCCACCGTCTGGTCCCGGCGGCAGGCCTCGCACCACTTCTCAGCCCCCGGCGCCACATTGTCGTCGGTGATGCCGTGCGACCGGCTGAGCATCCGCAGACAGTCGGGGTGGAACTCGTGGCCGCAGCCGAGCCGCACAAATGTGGCGGCGGCGGCGGTTTCCTGATCGGGACACAGGCCGAGCCCGGCGCCGAAACAGCTGTGGCTGAAGCGGCTGCTGTGGCTGGGGGAGCGGGACATGGCAGGTGTTTGTGGTGCCGGCGACGGCGGGCCGAGGGGCCGCGAGTACGGCGACTGCGGCCGCCGCGTTTGTGTACGCAGTACTCGGGAGCCCGTCGGCAGGATTGTGAAGCCGGGGAAGCTGCCGGGAATTGCCGTGGAGAGGATTTGTGGTTCGGCCCGCGTGCTTGGCGAGGCGGACGGTGAGGCTGCTGCAGATGCCGAAGGGGTATTTGTGGCGCTGCT
This sequence comes from Sporopachydermia cereana, assembly GCA_030561065.1. NCBI lineage: Eukaryota > Fungi > Ascomycota > Sporopachydermiomycetes > Sporopachydermiales > Sporopachydermiaceae > Sporopachydermia > Sporopachydermia cereana. Next base: position 4,540 of record JAKTWI010000381.1, on the reverse strand, counting down.
CGTGTTGTGCCGAGCCTCCGAAGGCGGCTCAGTGTGTGGCTCAGTATGTGGCTCATCATGTGGCTCAGCGCGTGACTCAGCGGGTGGCTGATTCTGCGTAGCGGGTGGCTCAGCCTGCGAACTTTGTGGCTCGGCTTGTGGCTCAGCTCGCCGCTCTGCTTCGGAACTTCCGCCCTGTGGGGTAGCATCCTCGGAACTCTCGGCACCACCCGAACCTCCGGAAGCTCCGGCATTCCCGGGACTTCCCGTCCCGGAATTTGCCGTCCCGGCCCCGCCGCGCGCCATGTTTGCCAACACGGCCGCCAGCAGGTTCGGCCCGTAGGCGATGGCGTCGTACGGGAACGTCAGCTCGATATTGTAAACACCCGGCGTCGGATTTGCGGCTGTGTTTCCGTCTGTGCCAGTTGTCCCGTTGGAGCCGCCTGCCCCGCTTACCCCGCCTGTCCCGCTTACCCCACCTGCCCCGCCTGCCCCGCTTTCCGTCGGCCCGTTTGCCCGCTGCCAGTTCTCAAACTCGTGCTGCGTCTCAATCTCGTGCCGACACACGGGGCATGTGAAGGACCCGTTCAGCCAGTGGATCAAACACGATTTGCCGAACACGTGACCGCACGGCATTTTGAGCGGCGAGTGCGGGTATATTTCCTTGAATTTGTCGTGTTCCGCGGCTTCTTTTGCCGCGTCCTCTTCAAATCGGATGTCCGGGTATTGTATTGGCGGGTCATTGTATGTGGGGGCGGGGGAGGGGTTGGAGGGGTGTCCAGATTCGGAAATGTGGCTGCCGCCGTCAACGTCCATTGCCTCGGGGGCAGAGTGTGGCTCGGCATGAGGCTCGGTCTGTGGCTCAGCGTGCTCGGCCTGTGGCTCAGCTGGTGTTCTGTCATTCTGCTGCGCCTCCTGCGCCTCAGACTGCTGCGCCTCAGCTTCTTCCTTTTCCGGAATGTCCTCCAGCGGCTCGAGGCAGATGGCGCACGTGCGTTCCGATTCGGGAATTTCGTCCAGCGGCACCTCCTCCAACGCGTCAATAGCGCGTCTGGACGCGCGCTTCTTTACAGCCTCAAAGAAGTTGTTGGGAATCCCGCCTTCGAAAAATGCGGGGTTGAAGCCGAAAAGGTTGAAATTGAGGGGCACGCGGTTGTCCCCCTCAGCGGGGTTGGCGGGGTTAGAGGGGTTGGCGGGGTTGGCCCCGTTTGCATAGGTCACAAAAGTCGGCAGAAACAGATGCGACAGGGTGGCAATGATGTTGTTCATTTGTGGCGCTCCCTCGGCCCCGGCGTTCGGGTCGGTATTCGTTCCGGCGTTCGTTCCGGCATTTGTTCCGGCATTTGTTCCGGCATTTGCCCCGGCATTCGGGCCGGCCGACGTTCCGGACGCTGTGCCTGCCGCCGTGCCTGCCGCCGTACCCCGCTCGCCCCGCTCTGCCCCGCCGGCGGGGTTTTGCGGCTGAATGTATATCGTTGTGTAAGGGACTGTGTAGGTGTAAAACAGCACGGGCGTGCCGTGGGGCGGCTGAGAGTTGGCCATCGACGGCATCGGCGGGTCGCTAGCGCCGCCGGAGTTGCCGCCGGAATTGCCGCCGGGGTTTTGTGGTGCCGAATCTCCGTTATTGTGGTTGTGATCGGCCATTGTGTGTGTATATGAGAAGATTCCGATAAACGGACTATAAGGAATTCCGACTGAATGCGGATAAACCTCAGATCAAATCAAATCAGTGAGACTGTTTGTGTTAAGCAGCCCGCACTTCCTTCAATGAAAACAGTGATGAAATGCAACAGTTGGATGAACTAAAATGGAACAGTGCAGACACTTTCAGTCCATTTTAGGAGCAATTTGCCTGTCCCAGACGGTTCTTTAGGCGTTCTTTAGTCTGTGTTGATGTCCTTTGTGGGTTTGTGAGTGTCAACAATCAACAGACCTCTGGGATTTCCGTCCTGTTGAGATGACAAGAGGATTTGATTGGTCGCTCGAGTGTTTCTTTGAATTGTCGTTCCAATAGTTTTATATCTTTGGATGCTTTTCAGTCCTTTCAAGTCTCTCACTCTTTTTATCTCCTTTGTAAATCCAAGTGAACTTTCGTTGTTGATAAGTTCAGTTCCTCGTTTGTATTTCCTATTGTTCTTTGATTATAACAGTAACCAGCAATGATCTTCAGCTCGCACTTCGTCTCATATGAGCATCAAAAGTGTTTCAAAATTGCCTGAAAGCCAGTGAATACCCTCTATAAATGCAATCAAACACCTTTTTCTCTGCTTGTCTTATCTGTTTATCTGCTCAGTATGCTTAGTAATTCGTTCGCTTGGCTTGCCGAAAGGCAGGATGGAAAGCTGGTGAGAATGCAAAGCTCGGGAGCAAATCGGGTAGCAATGCGTGATATTTCCAGGTGGAAAGCGACGGAAAAGCCGGGAAAAGAAGAGAAAAAGAGCGAAAGTGGCGGAGTTGATTTGCTGATCAGTTGATTTATAGGCGTTTATAAGGCGGAAAGCTGGCCGTTGCGGCTTTGGCGCCCGACTAGGGTTTGGATGACGTGGGCTGCTGCAGGCTGCTGTGAGTGGCAAGTCACATGTAGGGTCATAGGGTCATGCGGGCCGCTGCTAGCGACTGCAGGAATGTTCTAGAAGGGGCAGTTTCTCGATTGGGGTGGGGTGGCGCAGGAGGGAAAGAATGGAAATGTGGCGCAGCAGGGAGGAGGAGGAGATGTGGCGCAGCAGAAAGAGCGGGATGTCTAAGTGAGACTGGGAAATCATGAAGATGGAGAGGTGATGGGCATTAACGGGTATGTAACAGATATATAAAAATTTGGATGGTGAGCTGCGGGTCTGTGGCGTCGGGTGGCGATGGGGCGATGAGGCGTCCAACGTCTTTTCGGTGCCAACGCCAGCTCAATTGAATCTCGCCTGTATGAAGCCAAAAAAACACTACTGCCATCCCCCACGGCTTCCACCATCAAATGCAAAAATGTTCCCTCCCATATCTTACCCTTTCAGTTTCAACAGCTGCATAATACTGGCCACATCCTCAGCCGACACCACAATGTTGGCATCATCCAGCGCTTTCTTCAGACCCTGCAGTTTATCCCGCACCTCAGAGTCCATAAGAATCTTCATAGTAGCATAGGCAGTCGGCTTTTCACCCGGTTTGATGTAGTTTTTCTGGAGTAGCAGTTGCTGGACGTCGGTCAGAGCCTCCTGGACCTGTTGGTTGCTTCCTGTTAGTATGAGGAAATTGTGATTGGTTTCCGCAGTTTATAGTAATTCCCACTTACATTTGTATCAGATGCTATTTTCTGCCTCAGTTCCTGCAATCTGTCCAGACTCTGGTCCGGGCTGGCGTATCCGCGCACGGCCTGTCTTTGGATGCGGACGGCGGCTGATTCCTGCATTCGGAAGGCGGCGCGGCAGTTCGGCTGAGCCGCTCGGGCGGCCCGCGTGGCTCCGCGGAGGGCAAAGTGGCGCAACATGATTTGTAGGGCTGATGAGATGACGGACAATGGGCTGCCTGCAGAGGTTTTGTAACGGAACTGGTGTGGAGGCAGTTTGTGGATGCGGAGAACGTATACCAAGCGATACGTTTTGGCTACTTTCGGAAGATTCCGTCGGCCGAATTTGTCCCGCAAAACGCGGAACCGAAATGCCAAAAAAAAAAAAAAATGGCCAAATCGATGGGCCGGCCGGCCGAGCTGCCTGTCTCAAATCAGGGGTACACTCACCAAATATGTCACACATGGCCGGGTAACCTACGCCACACAGAACTATGCGCCACAGTTTCCTTATTCGCTAAGAAGGTGGCGCAGTAGCAGGGAACTTATCCCTCTCTGAACAAAACACATTGACGCTTTCGCAAGCCTGTTAAATGTATATATTATACAGAAATTCATTAATAGTAAGTTACAGGCGGCTTTATCAAACAGAGGAACCGGCGCAATGCCGAGCGGACCCTCCGGCATGCCGAGCTGCCGAGCTGCCGAACTGCCGAGCTGCCGATCCGCCGATCCGCCGATCCGCCGATCCGCCGATCCGTCTACGAAAACTTCCATCTGTTGCCACAGTTCTCGCAGGTGCAGAAAGTCGTGAGCGGCTCATCCGCCGAGCGGGTCTGCATTTGGTAGTAGCTGACTTTCTTCTGCTTGCACTTGCCGCACGTGAAGCGGTCGGTGATTGCGTTTTTCGGCTTTGCCGACTGCGCCTCCAGCAGGTTCTTCTTCTTAATCTCCTCAATTTCCTTTTTCAGATGTGCCGGCGCCATTTCCTCGGGGGTCATTTTGTAGAACTTCTCGGCCAGAATTTTGCCCGCCACCAGCCGCTCTCGGAGTTCGGGGTTGCCCCGCAGGTTTGTGGTCAGCACCCGCAGTTTATTGCGGTATCCCGAGCCGAGGCCCCGCTCGCCGCGGTACACCACGTCCTCGATGGCCTTGGCGCTTTTCATGATTTCTATTGGAGCTGTTGAGTTAGGTGGTTAGTATGTGGTTGGAGTGGAGGAGAGGGGAGGAGAGGGGCAAAAAAGCGGGGTAGAAAAGAGGGGTAGAAAAGAGGGGTAGAAAAGAGGG
>JAKTWI010000380.1:0-23312 GCA_030561065.1 Sporopachydermia cereana | reverse complement strand
CCAACAGGTTTTCGCTCTCCAGGACTGATTCCCGCCGCACTGAGTAGGGAGGAGGTGGAGGGGTGTGGGGAATGAAAGACGGAAGGTTGGTATAACTATTGGTGCTGTGAGTGATATGGGGATTGAAGGTGATAGGAAGAAATGTGTTAGGGATCTAATTAATTGATTGGCTTTGTTGTAATTTACAGCTTGACATAGAGGTAGTAATTGAAGGAGTCCAACAAGTTGATTGGTGGTAGGGTTGATACAGCTTGCTACATAGATCTGTCAGAACTATACTGTTTAGCAAGTTGACTGATGGAAGGGTAAATGCTGTTGATTGGTAAATACTGTTGAATGGTAGGTAATGCTGAATCTCTGGACTGAATTGACCCCTCTATTCGACAGTCATATCTGTCTATTATGTACAATTACTATCCCCACTCTGAACTAATGATGTCTTCTCTTCTTCCGTCTTTCGCCCTCTACAACGTTCCCGGGCACCTTTACCTCGGCTTTGAGATCTGATTTCCCATCCTCGCTTGCCCGTTTCCTTTCCTTGTCGTGTTTGCTCTTTGAGTGTTTCTGTCTTTCTTTTTCCGCCCCCCTGGCCCGTTTCTGCTGCTTGTCCTTCTCCGTCCCCTTTGCGAAGAACTCTTCAATATATTTGTCTGAGGGCCCATTCTCGTCTCTGAACACTTCCTTTCTCCATTCTCGCAGTCTTTTCGCTTTGGCGTATTTCCTCTTGTCTTTCTTGATCAGCGCTTCATCTCTGTAGGGTGCAAACTTCTTCAGGCCAATATACTGGTTCAGATGCTTGTCGTCGGCAAACAAGATATCTCGGGTGGTGAGGCCAAAGGACTCGGGTTCAACTTCTCTGTACATGAATTTCGGTTCCCCCTCTTTCCTTTTAAACCTGCTGTCGACTTCATCCACAACTGTATCGAGATGGGCTTCCACCAGTGCAGCTGCCTTTTCACGAGCCTCTTTACGGGCCTGTTTGGCTGCTTGTTTTGCCAGCCTTTTGGCCTTCCGGGCCGATATGTGCTCTGCGCTCTTCTCCTTTGAGCCATCCTTCTTTTCTGTTTTTCCGTTTTCCGTGTCACTCGCGTCACTCATGTCACTGTCTTCATCTTGAGAATCCTCCTTCTCCTCCTTATCTTGCTTATCGTCCCCATCCTCATCTTCAGCAACAAGAGGCTTTTCAGCGACATCTTCCTCCTCGCTTACTATGTCTCCAATGTCGATGTCATCGTCCCATTTGGGTTTGCTTGCTGCGTCTCCGTAGAACTCCTCGTTAAATATCTTCTCCATCTGGGCATCCCATTCCTCAGAGGAGAAATTGCCACTGAGAAGCATATCGGACATCAAACTCGTTATCTTCTGCTCAATCTCTGGCGTCAGATCGTCACCAAAGGCCTCCTTCACCTTTTCCAGCTTGTCGGCCACTTGGTTCACTCTCAGTTCTTTCAGCCGAGCGATCTCTCTCTCTCGCTGTAGTTTCTCTGCAGCTTTCTTTTTCTTTTTCTCCTCTCTGGCTTTCTGTCTCCCGCTCATCTCCTTGCGGCGCATTGTGGCTTTGTTTCTGGCGTAGCTGATAATTTCGGCAGCGTTGGGATCCTCAAACCGGAAATTGTACGCTGTTTCGTACTGTTCAGCGGCCTCCTCGAACACTTCGTCGTCCTCCTCTTCCGAGTTCACGATTTCATCATAAGTGGGGAGTATTTCCTTGCCGGTTTTGGGATCGATTTCCCGAGGGATCCACGCCCGCTTTGATATGAACTCGTTGAGAAACTTTTCCCCGTCCTTCTCGGGATCCGTCAAAGTCAGAGGCTCCACCTTTCGTTGTTCTGTTCTTTTCTTCAGAAACCCATCGTCTTCGTCGTCACTGTTTTGCCCCTCGCCTTCACCATCACTATCATTGAATTGTTTGTGAATCTCAGACACCAGCTGTTCACGTTCCTCTCTTTGCTGCACCGCAAAAGGCTTCTCACCATTGCCATTGGCCTCAGCCTCCTCCAACAGATTCATGCGATGATAGTCTTTCAGATATATGGGCTTGTGCTTTTCGTCACTCCGGGCGGCGAGCTTTTTAGCCGCTTCTTCAGCGTCGTCGAAGAACTTCACGTCTTTATTCAGGAGCACATCTTTGCGGTTATTTCTGATAGCATCGAGCACTTTGTTGATGCCTTCCTCCACTTCCTCCGTAATGAGTTCTCCGTATTCATCCTCTTCCTCAGAGGACGACGACTCTTCCTCCGAGCTGTCGTCAATGTTGAGATCTTGTCCTTTGTATTTTTCTTCCAGTTTCATCAACTCATCCCTCTCTTTGTTGTGCTTGAACCTCTTTGCATATTCTTCGTTCACCTTCAACTCAATGTCCTCATTTCCCAACCCATCATCAGAAAGGCCCTCCTCATCATCAAACAACACTTTGCGAGACCCTGTCATTCTTGCTACCAGGAAGTTGATCTTCAGACTCCTCGCTTCTATGCAAAGGATACTGCAATTTAATTTATCGCAATTGGTGACGGTTCCTTTTTCCCCTCTGAGGTTTGCGATATAATTGTTTCAAACATTCCTTTCCTCCCATATTATTTCTCTCAGCTGAATGTATCGTATCAAGAGTAATTGAAAAAAAAAAAATTTATATAATGGAGCTGGTGGGTCGATTACGTTATCTCATAATGGCAAGGGCATGATTATGTAATCAAGAGGGACCGAGATAAACATGGTGCATATTAGTGCATATCCGTGCATCAAATGAGTCCATGTAGCCCAGACATTTCAATGTTTCGCAGAGTGAGTGACTGAGGAATCCGGAGTCTATTGAAACAGGGGTAAATCCAATCATTGCTAATGCCAGATGCAATGATTGCCTTCAATCAATTCATAGATGAGCTATTCTGTTCGAAGCGGCGTCCACCACGTTATTATACCACCACTTCACGGCCACATTGGCTCTATGAATATCCAGTTTGTCTGTGATGAGATTCCACAATTGGCTCATCAGGTAGTCCTTTTCTTCGAAATCTAGCGGCAGAACACACTGGGTGGTTTCAATGAGACCCAAAATCCTGTCCAGCCAGTAGCTCAACGTCTGAATTTCAGAGAATGTCAGAACTGAAATGAGGGACGTAATTAGAGCAGCGCGGATAGTCGGAGGGTCCTCCACATTTCTGGTTTCCATGGGCTCTTCTACAGAGTGCGCTGGTTTTGGCATTGGGATCCCGGTAGTGGCTTCTCGAGCCTTGTCCAGCAAGGTTTGAAGAAGGTAGATACCGAGATTACTTTGCTTGTCCACAGTGTAGATCGCACCCGGAGGGAACACAGCCTTTGCTATGCTCTCAACTGCGAATAGAAACTGACGGGCAGACAGTGTCTGGGGGAACAGCATCAAAATGGCCTGAAGGTAATCAGGCACAATTCGAATGTTCATTTCGGCATTGGACGCTACCGAAAGTGAAGCCAAGACCACTGAGTGTGCCGATTCAAATATAGGGCGCACATGCCCAAACGCTTCTGTATTGCTGCTGTTAAAGCTACTTTGAGGTGTCAACATGAGCCGAGCAATAGGTAGAATGACGCTGTCAGCAAACTTGTTGTCGCATATCTGAACAAGATGCTCAAAGTAGTTAAGCATGAAAAGAGCTTTGCCAAACTCCACACTGTCATTATGAACAGCCAACAGATGGCAGGTGTTGGAAAACCGCAACCCTAGCGTTTCGGCAGCTTTTGGTGCTATTTCAAACAACCCATCCAAACAGCTCAGATAAACAAAGTTGTATGTTGAGAAGCCACCTGTTCCAATTCGGTAAACGATGAACTCCAAGTAGAATAAACATTCTAGGATCTTGCAGTATATCCGAGGGTATACTAAGGGCGGTATGTTTGGTTAGTCAGATTTTACCTCAAATGTCATATATGAAATCACCAAATATTTCATACCCTCTCTCAGCAGTCTCTTGGGAAGGTGATACCCAATAGCGATATAAGCCTCCAGGACTATCACTGTAGAGAAAACTGACATCTTCAGTAGCTTCCAAGCGTCTTCATCTTTTGTAATCTCAGGGAAGATCTTCAATGTCTGTTGCCAGGAGCTTGCCAACACTTCCGCAAATGATACAATTCTATATGTGAATGTCAGTACCTTTCTTTGTTTCCCCGAAATTCAGTAGATACAATCAAGCAGAAAGTTCCTATCACTTCCTATCACTTACTCATTCAGCGATGCGTCCATTCCATCAAAGTAACAACCTCTTGCCATTGCAGCTTCCTTTATCAACACAGAGAGTGGACTCAGATACATCATCACCGGGCTTTTCAGCAGGTCGCCTGGTCGCCTTTTGGGCCGAGACTTCCCATATGGTACTCCGACCACTGCTCCACCACTAAAACCGTACTCAGACGTAAATATCAGGTTGATCCCAAACTGGAGTATCTGCTCCAAAGGCAGTCTCGATTTTAAAGAGTCTGATAAACTGCTGTTGTTTATAGCAAGCAACAATGTGCATAGGGCATACACATCAAAGGAGTGTTGAACATGTCTTTCCGTAAAGGTTTTGATTATGCCATCAGCAAACATCTCCCTCAGTTTGCCTATCGTGTGCCTCATTCTGCGTGTGTCATTCACTATGTCTGCCATTAGAATACCCGAGAGAACCCCAACACGTTTCCACTCACTGCGTATGGAAAGTACCCCAGACAAAACACCCTCAAAAAAATCATCCGGCGCCAGCGACGGCTGTGAGATTTGAAGCTTCCTGCTGACAGCACTCCGGAGAGCATCGTGTACCATAAGAGCAGACGAGAGATCAAGAAAGTTCTCCGAAAACAGCAACGGACACTCGGATAAGCACTGAATCAACAGGGCAACATTTCCCTGGTGTTTAATGACAGTCAGCTCGTAGACTGTATTCTGCAGCAGCCTGGTGATGCATGTTAGCAGGTTGTGATTCCCACTCACTATTTTGAAGCTATTCACACATACGTTTGCACAGTTGTGTGGGGTGAAGGATTCACAAGTTCCTTCATCAGCAGCTGAAGCTGATTTGAAGCCTGGCCTTGATGTCTCCAGTCAACCTGCTGGGGCACACCTGTCCGGCGCTCTTCCATCATCTTGCGGGCCATGGCCCTTCCCTGAGCTCCCAGTTTATCCATTGTAGCTCAACAGCTTTGGGGACCACAGTGTACCTTGTATGTGAATGTGAGGAGTTTGCCTATCAAGCATAAAGCGTCAAAACAGCTGCTAAAAGTGCTGCTCTGTCCTCCCGCCTTCAGCCATAATTATCCCTCAATAATCAACAATTGCAATAATGTGTATGCCGATTGGTTCCTTCCCCTCATATTACGCTTGGTATTTCCCCAGTCTATGGAGCAGAGTGAGACGATAGCGGAAATGATGTGAATGCCAGCCAGCCCGTTGAGGATTATATGATTACGTGAATAACAAGTTCAAGCCAACCATCAGGTCTCCTCTTAGCGCTGGGCCCTGACAGGGCCCTGAAGTGCTGGGGAAGACGAGTGACAGTTAGCAAGCAGATAAGCAGAGTTGATTATAAGAGCGATATTGGAGATTGTAGCTGTGTTTGAGCTGTTAGAGAGTACCAGAGAAGCCAGATAAGAACTTGCGGTAGACAGGCTCTGGGCGGAGGCACAGAGCAGAAGGACAAAGGCAGAAGTGTCTGAGATGTTTGCTTTTACGCCGAAGGGGTTTGTCAATACGCCTGTGAGCAAATATCTGGTACTTGTCACTGTGTGTGTGCCTGTGATTGTTTCCCTGGTGGGTGTCAAATACCTCTTGGATTTGAGGCTGGAGCCGTACTTATGGCCGTGGAGTATGTTTGAGAGTGAGATTAGTGGGATTAGTAGGTAGTATGTGTTGCTACGAAATGGTATGCTAACAGAAGGGATTGCAAATGGCAATAGATCAATGGTGGCGCTTGCTGATATTTCAGATAGCCTACAACAATGAATCGGAGGTGCTATTTGCAACTATTCTCTTTTACAACTACCGCGTCTTGGAGCGCATAATGGGGTCTCATAAGTTCATTGTAAGTTTGGGCAGTTTCACATGCTGTAATCTTCATAGGTGGTTATCGGTTGATTTGGAGCTAACAGGAGTTTCTTTGATTTGAGCAGTCATATATTGTCATCATTTATCTGTACACGATTGTTGCTACTTTCTGTGTCCTTTTCCTATTTCAACTATGTCTGTCAAAGTCTCTGAACGAAACTTTTGGTCTGATAACATGTGGACCGACTAGTATACTATATGCGTTGTTCGTTCAGTACTACGACCTGATTCCTTCAGTGTATCAGTTTGAGCTGAAATGGAGTTCGGCCTCTCCGTCGAAACTGACCCTCACCGACCGGGTTTTTTTCTACATCTGCATAGCACAGATAGCATTGAGTTCAATACCGTCTTCCTTGGTGTCGAGTTGGATAGGATTTACTCTCGGGATACTTGTCACTCGCGAAGTGATACCCGGCAAGCATTGGAGGCTGTTTCTGTGGAAGAAGCTGGTCTATAGTCACAGTACGGAGTCACAACCCCCTGCCTTATCAGAGACAGATGGTCCTGTGAATGGACTTGATGAGGAGGGAGGATCTGCTGCACAGGACACTGGTTTACTTTCGCAGTTGCTCAGTAACCTGAGGAGGTAGTTGACATGATTGTGACACATTTATAGGGATATGGAAATGATGAATAAAAGAATAGGGTAAAGGGTTTCAACGGGAATTTTCTCGAGTAGGTTTGTTTGAGATTTCAGGTCTTGCTGTACACAGTCTCTGGTTTCCATCTTCCAACATCACATCACATAACCTCAAGCCTTTATCGATTGTGCAGCAACCTGTGCTTCACGCATCTCCCTCCGCTTCTGCACATCCCAGTTATAGATCCGTGCTGTGTTCACTTCCATCGTGGTTATGTTCTCCCGCAAAAACTCCAAATCTTCCTCAGCGTTCTTCAGATTCTTCTCCGCGGACTCGATCTTGCTAGTCAAAAGCTCTTCAGCTTCTTCTATAGGATACTCTAGCATCACATTTGCCTGATAATGTTAGCCGGGGCTTTGCAAAGAGAAAAGATGAAAAAGCTGTTTGGGGTGCAAACACTTACTCCCAGCCATAAGTACACAGAGTCGGTGGGTTTGACAGTTGCAGTGGTATAAAGTGTATCATTCAATTCGTAGTTGGTAGTGATCTCCCTGTCCGTTCCCTGAATATGAGAGGTTAGAAAAAATAAAAAAAAGAGCACAAGCATCTATCACATAATCTTATCTTTATCAACAACGAACCTTTTGACTGTCTAGGAACTTCACCATCTCTAGTGTTCGTTTGATCTCAGGTAATTTCTGCTTTAAACTATTAGCAGAAGCTTGCTTGCTTGTTTCCTATCGTGTGATTGTTAGATCAGTCGTCCAATATGGCATTTGCATTACACCTGTAGTCTCTTACCATAAACTTGTACTTCCTGTGTGCTGTGTTAGTCTCAAATGCGCAATAGATTTGGTGATCAGTTTTGCCAATACATACTGGAGCATCTCCTGAAAGGAAGTCAACACAGCCTCAACATCATCCACAGATTTCACGTAATCCTCTACTTTCTCCACAAAAGGTGCTTGAGGAATCCCTCTGGGATTTGTATAGCTTCCGTCGTTCCTAAGACAGGTCAGTAAGTCTCTTATCATGAAATGCCTCGAATACTGACAGTATCATTTCAAATCGTACTTCGTGCTTGACATGTCTTGAATATGTAATGAGGTATTAGCCTTAGTATTGGCCTTATAGTAATCAGAAGCTCTGTCGTCTCAGATCGAGGGACAAACAGTTTGGGAGCTCTTCAGAATAGTGAAATGACCTCCAGTTCATTGATAACCTACCATGACCCCATACGAGCGAAGATGAAGTACTTGTATTTACCGTCTGCTAAATCAACACCAAAGAGTGATGAGACTCGATGTTCCCTATGAGACCCAAAGTTCTTTAGGTCTCTTGTATCACGTGACTGTAGATAGGGCAAATGACCGGCAGCTGGAACTGATACTGGACTTCCCTTTTGGGACTCTACGCAATCACTGACTCGATGAGAATGAGGCTGTCCACTGGTAGTTTCACAGATGAGGACGCAGCTCCAGTGTAGACTCTGAGGGAGGAGAGTGGAGCAGGCTCGAGGATCCAAACCACACAGGTTCCTTCCGTGTGATATAGAGACGAATTGTTTCTTGATGCACAATAATCCACATTGGCTTATTGATATTTTTTGTTTGGGTACAGGGATAGATCAATAACCAACAGCTCTGTGGAATCAGCAAAGATGGGTATTGACAAGACTTCCAAACAACATCAGAAGAGCGGTCACCGTTCCGCTCCCAAGTCTGACAATGTCTACTTGAAGCTTTTGGTCAAGCTGTACCGCTTCTTGGCTCGTATGTGTCCTGCTTATTGCAACCTTTTATCAAGTGGACCTCACCTGAAGTGATATAACTGCTGCAGAACGCCGCCGTTTGAGAAGGAGGTCGAAAGATTGGGGTTTTGATTGAAATATCAGCGTTAAATGTTCAACCGTTACGTCTGGAATTGCTGCAACCTGAACAATGCTCTGAGAACAGATTTTGCTTCATTGAGATGGCGGTGAGAGTGAACCACTGGAATTATTTGCTGAATACTAACAATTCTTCAGGTCGTACCGACGCTCCTTTCAACAAGGTTGTCTTGAGAAACCTTTTCCTCTCCAAGATCAACCGTCCTCCCGTGTCCCTTTCCAGAATAGCTCGGGCTGTCAAGCAACCTGGAGCCGCTGAGAAGACCGTTGTTGTTATTGGTACCGTCACCGACGATGTCAGACTTCACGAGGCCCCCAAGGCTACTGTTGCTGCTTTGAGATTCACTGCTGGTGCCAAGGCTAGAATCATCAAGGCTGGCGGTGAATGCATCACCCTGGACCAGCTGGCCGTCAGAGCCCCCACTGGTGCCAACACCCTGTTCATCAGAGGTCCTAGAAACTCCAGAGAAGCTGTCAGACACTTTGGTTTCGGCCCTCACAAAGGCAAGGCTCCCAGAATCATGTCTAAGGGACGCAAATTTGAGAGAGCCAGAGGTAGAAGAAAGAGCAAGGCTTTCAAGGTGTAAACAATATAGCAGTGGTATATTGTTGAAACTCAATGTGTTGGATTGGCTACTCATGGCAAATAATCGAGAGTTCTATGTGTGCCTGATGTAGTCATTCATGTTATAAAAAACCTATGTGTATGAGTGGCGTGTGCTAGACGTAGTGTTTCTGGAAGCTGAGGCCGATGCTCAGCACTGCCAATTCTGCTGCTGTTTCAATGAATGACCATAAGAGCTCGTAATCAAATGCCGCACCGCTCGAAAACTGAAATCCTTCAATGCAATATGCTACACTTCGATCAACAGTAATTCGGTTTTGACCTGTTCTTCCAATTCTGAACATCATGGGTACTCTATAAAATCGACTAATAAGTCGTTGGCCCGTTGTTATCATTGAACTGGTTTCGAAGAGTCTCATCTGATGGTACCGGGGACTTTGATGGGGTAACATCGTTCTTGGCAAATCCGCTGGTGCGGGTGTCAAAAAATGTGGGTCTTCATGCTTGTTCCAGCCCTCCTCTACCAAAAGAGCGCTCAGATTCGGCAATTTGACCTCCGGTTTTTGCAATTCTTTCATGAACCAACTCACCTGATCAGATGAACTTGAGACGTACAGTGTATTGGCGTCTGATTGATTGTTAGACCTCATCTCAGATGAGTACAATAATGATACACCGCGAAGATTTGGGAAACAGTTGAGAGTATAAACAAGAGTTCTGTCCCTCTCGTCACCTCTGATATAGCCATAAGTGAAACTGAATAACTGTAGTAGTTCTACAGACTTCACAGCCGACGTAGTTTGTAATAACTCAGTTGAGAAGCATGTGATCAAGTCAAGATCAAACTGAACAGCCAATAAATGAGGCTTGCGCCTCAATTGATTCATACAGCGGCAAAACCCCTTTTCGATATCTCGCTTGTCACTCTCTGATAAGTCATTTGACCTCTTAGAGTGAACTTTGATGTAAGCCGAACCCAAAGACAAATATCTTAGTTGAAAGAAGCCGTGCTCTAATAGCGAGTCTGCTACCTTTACTAAGGTTGGAAGGACGTCAATCTCACTCGTTATCGATAAACACTCAACATGGCTGAATAAGCTATCGCTCGAATGAGCGACATCAGTCTCGTAGTCGGTCGACAGTTTCCTTGACCTCTGGATGCCCTGCCCCATTAGAAAAGGCGTGTCAATGTTGATTCGTAGATCAAGTCTTCTGAGTGCATCCAGGGAACCAAGAGAGATGATAGTGCCCATTTGCGCTTCCGTTACTGCCAGCTGAAGCGTGGTGATTTGTGGGATGCATAATATCCTTCTCAGTAATGAGGCTGGAATACTCTTGAACGTAGCCATACGAAGAATCTGCACCGGAAACCAGAGCTCAACTTCCTGAAGCAACTCCTCATTGGATACAACAAGAAGCTCCAACTCCTGAATGTGAGGCGTTATAGGCGGTAAGAGCAGCCTGCGGTTTTCTTGCAAGCAGCGCGCTAACGCTCGCAGATACGTCAAAACAGAGGGATGAGCTCCTTTGATGACTCTCTGATGCATTTTCAGCGACCGGTAACTCACACTAAGTGCAGAGAACATAAGCGGTAAAGTCAGCGCTCTCAACTTCCGACAAACCAGCGACACTGCGTACCGGTCTGCTTGCTCAAATTCTTCATCCCCAACATCCGATACGGCCAAAGTAAGTATAACCTGCAAAATCTCATTCGGGAGCTCAAGAAGATGCATTTTGCTCATCCCACTCTTGAAACTAAGCAGCCCTCATTGACGGGCGCAATGGGGAGCGGATATCATCGGCCTCTGGGAACGCCCGCCTCCTCCCTTTCATACATCGCCGTCTGCCGCATAATGATCAAGCCAAAGTCATTAAATCTGGTAGTAACATAGCGACATCAGTATTCCGGCATCAATAGTGGATACCGTGGATACCATTCTGGTTTCTCCTGAACTAGGGTTGACGACTAAACGACAAACAATGGCTTTGATTTACTTCTGCAAGTTTAATGCAAGGAACATTGCATCTCAACGTAACGCAAATATACATCACGTGCATAGAGCGGGGGTTAGAGCTATTCATCTTAGATTCCTGGTATGAAACCTACACTTAGATCTAGTAATGGGGTTACATGTACTCATTGCTTGCATTCTGCGCCTTGAAATTTTGCAGCGCGGAAGGACGCACTCAGTAGTCTGCGGAGGAAGGAGACTCACACCAGAGAGGCGGTAAGTATACGGTGATATACTACACAGTGTTATTTCACAACCTCTAAGCAGAATAGAGAGCAAAGCGTTAGATAACCCTAGTGGATTTTTCCGACTGACAAGGCATCACGACACATCGTATATACACACAAATCATCCTCAAAATGCCTGGTGTTTCCGTTAGGTATGTTGCAGCTGTTTGATTAGAAGGGACTGAAGGGCCAGATGATACGATCACTCGCCAGGACAACAAAGATCGATTGAGCTATGCGACAAATCACAGACAGGCCATACGAAAGATCAACCCAGAATAATGCAGTACAACACAGACAAGGCGCAAACAATTCAGAATGATCAACGATAGACTGCACGATGAAACGAAACACAAGTTACGCTGGTTGAACTCGCGAAACACCTTGATCATCCCGAATGAATCCACAGAAATGTTCGAACATCAACACCAGTCAATAACAGGATTGCAGTGAAGTGGCACTCATTGTGGCAACATCTGCCCGTCTCAAAGTATTCGGTGCAGAAACTTTCATGTTCAGTCCCGTCGGCCCAGTGTCTCGAATTTCATGATTCAGAAACATCGTACTAACATTATCCCAGAGACGTTCCCGCTCAAAGCTTCATCGATGCCTATGCCTTGTTTTTGCAAAGACAAGGTAAGCTCGAGGTTCCCGGTTATGTTGAGTTGGTGAAGACCTCCTCTGGCAACGAGTTGCCTCCTCAGGATGCCGGCCTTTGGTTCTACAAGCGTGCCGCTTCCATTGCCAGACACATCTACCTGAGAAAGTCCGTTGGTGTCGGCAAGCTCAACAAGCTCTACGGTGGTGCCGTTAACCGTGGTTTCGCCCCTTCACATCACAGAAACGCTTCCGGCTCTATCAACAGAAAGGTTCTGCAGGCTCTGGAGAAGATTGGAATTGTTGAGGAGGCTAGAAAGGGCAGAAGAATCTCTGAGAACGGACAGAGAGATTTGGACCGTATTGCCGCTCAAACTCTCGAAAAGGAAAGAGAAGAGTAAGCTGGTTACCTATTAATGTAGCAAACTATTCAAATGAAAATTCTTTTGGGGATGTGCATCTCTTAATACTCATAAAAACCTTTACCTGTTTTTTTTCCAAGATATCCCGCATCAACCATTTTGGAAAGTAGATTGGCCGGTCTGTACTTCGAATCACAAGTATCGTTGTACAACACTTTCATGATAGATAGACAAGTATCCAATCCAATGAAGTCAGCCAATGCTAGGGGACCCATGGGCATTGCACATCCATTCTTCATGATGTTGTCAATATCCTCCCGCCCACCAACACCAGTCTCCAAACAAATAATAGCTTCGTTGATATAAGGTAGAAGAATCCTGTTCGCCAGAAACCCAGGACTATCCTTTGAGACTGACGGAACTTTGTCCATCCTCTTCACAAATTCCAAAACAGCTGCCATTGTATCAGGAGAAGTCTGCAGACCAGAGATGATCTCCACACCTTTTTGAACGGGGACAGGGTTCATGAAATGCGCGGCCACAACTTTATGCTCAAAGCCTTTGGCATGAGAAGCAATTTTGGTGATTGAGATCGACGATGTGTTGGTGGCAAGGATAGGTTCATTGCCACTATTCTTGCTTATCTCTGCCAATTGCGCAAAAATGTCGTACTTCAGCTGTGGGATCTCTGGAACAGCCTCGATAACAATATCAGATTGAGATACCGAATGGGCAAGCGAGGAGGACGGAACAACTAGACTTCGCACCTTGTCGGCATGCTCCTGAGTGATCTTTCCCTTAGACACGTCCTTAGCCAACAGCTTATCCATAAACTTGAATCCCTTATCCAGCGAGTGCTCTGAGGTATCATAAAGCTCAACCTGCACCCCAGCTCTATTGGCAGCTGTCAATGCAATTCCCAGTCCCATCTGACCAGCGCCCAGTACTGTGAGCCTCTGGAGCTCTTTTGCAGCCAGAGTGCTGGTGGAGAAACACCGGCGTTTCATACCTTGCAGGCGCAACATATTCAAATTGATCATCGGGTTCACTATGCTTTTACTAGGAGTTCACTTGAGTGTGTCTTGACCAAGTGTAATGACTGAACTGAGAGTCAGTTGCCAACAGCCAACGTCCGCTATCGCTCCTCCTTCATAGAATCAACATCAATAGTAGCGGAGATTGCAGCGCTGCCGTTCCCAACTGACGACTCTCAAAGAAATCTCACATAGAACCTCCCCTCATCCAGTCAGTGCTTCTTTGGTTACTCCAGGTTATTCCACTTTTCGGCCCGCATTGGTGGGATTAAAGTTCGGGCCTCGGAAGTAGAGTTGAGTCGTTTTAAGTTTGAGAACTCAATGCACTGACATGCACTGCCTGCAGATAAGCTCATCTCGCTGCACGTGGTGATACAATGGGCGGAGACGCCAGGTCAGTTATCGGAGATGATGGCAACATTGAATGATACGAGCCAGATATGAAGAGATAAACAATTGTGGTTCAGAGTACTATAGATTTTTTCACCATGCAATTCAAGCTCGGAGCATGCTGCAATGATCCACGGAATTTATGTCTGGTTCTTTTCTTGTGATCTTTTATCTCACAGAAGCAAAGTTGATAGTCGAGTAGGCCTCTAGACTTTGGGTCTTGTTGGTTCGAAAGATTGTACTACCCTGGATATACTTATAGCTGGATGATTCAGCTGTTGGTGATAATTGTTTGATTCATACTCTGTGGAGACTCAAGACTTTGGAGACTGATGACGTCGAAGCCCGATGTGCCCGCAGTGAAGTTGCTTGTGATCGGTATGTGTAATATCAATCAGAGGAGGCCAATCCGTCACTAAACTAACAGTGAATTAGGAGCGGCCGGTGTAGGCAAATCCGCACTGCTGCTGAAGTACTGCGACAATGTCTTTGAAGATGGGGCAACCCGGTCAACAATCGGTGTTGACTTGAGAGTGAAAAAGATCAACGTGAACGGGAACATATACAAGACAGTGCTTTGGGTATGTCATTAATGTTGCGGTTGTTTTGATTGATGGATGTATGATTACTAATGAGATTCCTGAAAAGGACACCGCGGGTCAGGAACGGTATCGTACTGTTACCTCCTCAGTTTATAATGGTGCACAGGGCATTCTGCTTGTGTATGATCTGTGCAGTCTGGAATCATTTAGAGATATTGACTATTGGCTAAATGAGAGCTTGCAACACTGTCCACCTGAGAGATCGGTGCGGTTCATCGTCGGAAGTAAAAGAGATAAGACGAACGAGAGACAAGTATCGAAAGGGGATATCGAGGCTTACAAACAGGAGCTTGAAGCTCGAAATATAGATATTGGAGGTTTCTTTGAAGTGACTGCCAAAGACTCGAACGACGTCAACAGTCTTTTCCACTATTTGGTGCAACAAGTCGTGGAGAAGAGAATCCTGGAAACAACGTCAGAAGACAAAGCAGATTCTTTGAAGCTACAGAACGCCCAGAGGAGCAACTATCAATCATACTGTGGTTGTTGACATATCTGCAATTTCTCATAGAAGATTTCGAAGTTGGGATGTTGTATCCTATCGAGTGCAGGCTATTATGCATGCACTGTTAACGATTTGTTCATGCTGGCTGTAACAGAGCTGGGAGTTTGGCGCGACATGCTCTATTTTTCACCTATGGTTTCTTTTATCTTTACAAGGCTAGCTGGGTTTTGGCACTGGGTTCATGTTGGATAATGATGGCTTATCAGGTATTGACGATTATTGATCTAATATTATACATTGAGATATGTGCATGAAAACCAGAGCTCATCATGTAAACTTGCGGAAGTACTTTGTTCTGAAACTCGAGTTTTTCTCGTTGTCAGCCTTGACATCCTCTCCTTCCCATCCGTCTTCTCTTCGAACATAGACCAACAATCTTCTTGACCACTTGTTGAATACCTGATCGCAGCGATAAATAAGTTCCAGGTTTCGGTGTCTGGGAATGTCAGTTGGAGTGAAATCGTCATTAGCAGTCGGCATCCAAAAGCAGAGTCTGCAGCCCACATACAGTCTCTGCGCAGCAAACTCCAGCAAATCATCCAGAAGTGCCCCCAGTTCGTACGGCTTCTTGGGTGCAATATAATCTCTTCGTAAAAAGGCTTTCTCTCCATCCACTTCTACGTATTCCTTCCCAATGAAACGTTCAGGATTTTTAGTACCCAGAACTTTCAGTCCCTCTCTGACACCATATGGGGGATCACATATAATGCAATCGAACTTGAAGCTGGATCTCAAAGCCTCGTGAGTGAAGTCCATCGCCATAACGTCAAGGTACTTCTCGGGAATACCATACTGCTCAAAGTTACTCAGAATTGTAGCCTTTCCCTTTCCCCTTACAATCCGAGGGTCAATGTCAGACCCCAAAGCGCATGAACCGAAGTGACCAGCTGCCACCAAGAAGCTACCCGTGCCAGCAAAGGGATCAAACATAATTCGGTTGGGACCTGTAAGACCAATGTTACAGGTCACCAAAGCAAGCTCTGACTCGAACGATGTGGTTCCAATATAACGTCTTCTTCTGAGATCAAACTTGTCGGCAACTGATCTGCCTGACTCTGCGAGAAACCTCCCGAAATAGACCTTATTGGGTGTCGAACAGACGACTCCATCAAACTCATATTGCTCTAGAACGGTAAACACATGGTCTGGGTTCTTCATGCGAATGGGGCCTTTGAAATCCAAGTATGAGAAGGACTCTATGATGCTTAGTTGTTCCTCCTTCGTCCTTGATCCTTGGAAAGTCTGGACATCGAACTTGAAGGAGATGTGCTCAGGCTGATACTTTGAGTAGCGTTCCGGCTGAGCTTTGAGCTTTTCATGTAGTTGATCGTAAGAGTCTGCTTCAGCCCATAGCTCATATGCAGCCCTGGAAAGAATAGACCGTGCTATAAGGGTTTGGGCGTCTTCCAATTTCTCAACATCGATCGACAGAAATGGGCTCTATCAATAAAGGTTAAATCGAGCTCCATTCAAGTTGAAGTGGCCAGTCTCATTATCTCCGCAAAATTTTCTGAGCCATACCTTCTCATCATGACCGGAGAAATCTATGTTGAGGCCATGATATAAAGCCAGTGACTCCAGTTCAGCTTTTCGAAAGCTTTCATGCCTTTGAGCCAACAAAAGCAGTACCTTGCCCATTGTCAATGCTTTATACGGTTCAAGGTCGTTTTAGCTAGACATATTTCACATTTGCGTCACCGAAAATGATTGCTGGCATGGCAGAAAGATTTGGAGGCCCGCCTACAAGAAGTATCGCCAGCCAAACGAAACTTTTAGGATAGATACTCATCACACTTCTCAGAGAAAAATTGAGGAGAGGCCCTGTATGTAATGAAATAAAACTTGCGAACCTGGCTGAGATGATCTGCTTGCGGTACAGTTGAGAAAGAAACCCCACATGATCCTTTCATAACTTGCTTCCTTTCAGCTTTACAGACTCTACAAAATGAAGACAGGTACAGTGGGATAAATCAATTGACAGCTATGCCATATATACAAAGCCTACATTCGTCATCAACATGACAATACTATGACAAACACTAGATATCTGGTTAGTTGAGATCCAATGGACAAATCAGTTGCAGAACTGAGGAGAAAACTTTGATGGTGGTATTTCAGACAAAAAATTATAAGGTAGCTTGGGTTTTTCCACACCGATATAACATCTCGAGCCAAATGCACTCTTGTCATCACTAAACCATCTTTCTCTTCAGATGCTCTTTCGCGTCAAAAGATTAAAGCAGCAACATACTATTTGAGTTTCATAGAAAGTATTTCATCACAATCTCCGTCGCGATCAAAGCGTTTACGACCCCAAACACCTATCTCAACTCATCATCTCTTTGACCAATTAAGCAGATGGAAAGGTGATCCGATGGTCCCACATCCAGACAACTATATCATTGCCATCATCTCATCAATGAGAGGTTTGATCCATAAATTCAACAATAACAGATAAAACTCAAGCAATGAACTCCTCAGTTTTTCAACGCGCACTGGAACGCAGGAAGAAAAGATATGAATGAGAAAAGAAAGAGCCCTGACACAACTCACCTTGCTCAAATCTTTCCTCACGCACAAATTTTTCAGAACGGTACTGTCTCAAATCACATACTAAGATTTCCAATTGGGAACTTCGATGCGGACCCTAAAAGTCACATGACCTATCCTACCCCGGCAACGGCGGCTAAAATATTCAACCCCAAACGGGTAACTCCACGAAGTGTAAACGGTGACATGCAAAGCGAAAGGGACACCGACTGATAAGAGCAATGAATCCCGCTTAAGAGGGTGAAAAAGGCTGAAATACACACTGATGGCGTATTGATTGATGATTCAAATAGGAAGGAGTAAATAGCATCGGGCGGCACCGAGCGCGAAGTTAGTCTTTATCGGCTTGACCTGAAGGGTACGGTTCGGACTTGGGCGTTTTAGCATCCGCTCCCTTTGGTGCTGTCCGATTGTATTTGGAATCGGTGGCTTTCTCTTCTTTTTGTTGATTTGAATTCTTGTCAGGTCTGGGAACTTATAAAAGAAAAGCTTTCTGGTGGTCCTCATATGAATGTGGAGACTAGTGAATTGTATCAACAAACCGTGCGTTACCCATCAGCCAAGTGCATTCATTAGAGCGATTCATCATATATCTCAGAATAGCATGCCCTCATCACACATCATCAACCAAGAATCTACGATGTCTCCTCGAACGATCAAGCCCCGAAATGTTGATAACCACCCTCTGAAAGTCATAAAACGGGCTAATGCCGAAGGCAGGCCGGCGTACATTGCAGGTCCGATGGTGCGCTACTCAAAACTGCCTTTCCGCTCTTTGGTGAGAAATTACGGAGTTGACATCGTCTACTCTCCCATGATCCTGGCACGAGAGTTTGTGAGGAACGCCGATGCTAGAGACTCTGATTTCTCGACGAACGATCAAGACACGCCACTCGTTGTGCAGGTGGGTACCAATAACGTGGAGGATCTGCTCAAAATGGTGGAGATGATTCACCCTTACTGCGATGGCATTGGAATCAACTGTGGCTGTCCTATCAAGGAGCAGGTCCGAGAAGGTATTGGCGCTGCCCTGATGAAGAAACCTGAACTTGTCGCAGAGATGGTGCGGAGTGTCAGGAGTCAGTTTGGAAAGGAGTTTTGCGTCGAGGTCAAAATCAGAATACACGAGGATATCTCAGAAACGATAAGGTATGCAAAGTTGGTCGAGTCAGCTGGTGTTGATTACCTCACGGTCCATGGCAGACTACAGTCACAGAGATCTACTACCGCTCCAAACTATGAGGCTATACGGTTAGTGAAGGAGGCTGTTGCTTGTCCAGTTATAGCGAATGGCGATGCTTTCACTTTGGAAGACGTCAACAACATACAAAAGGTCACCGGGGCGGACGGCGTAATGGCAGTTAGAGGCATTTTGGCGAACCCGGCTATTTTCAGGGGGTATAGCAAAACGCCCTGGTCGGCTGTCGAGTTATTTTGGGATTATGCCACCGCATATGGATTGCCATTCAGACTGATACAGCATCATTTCTCTGAAATGCTCTACAGCGTGATTCCAAAAGCGGAACGTCATGCTATGAATGAATGCAATAGTCTTGTGGAGCTGATCGATTGGTTTGACTCAACATACCTCTTGAAGAGGAGGGGAGACGTTGGTTTTGCAAAGGCAGTTGAACCGCCCTACAAACAACAGCGTGAAATGATAGCGAGAATATAGTTTGGGATTGACAGCGGCAAACATGGTCGCAGTTGATAGAATATACAATGGGAGTTTGCTAACGGGATACTGGCTCGGACTATGCGGAGTTGATCTCCCTTATTGATGAAAAATATAGAAAGGCGAATACGGACGGAAATACAACATAATCACATCACATTCAATGGGTACACGAAGCTTTGATTGAATGAAATCTACAAACACTACCACCTTCAGCCAATTCGCAAATCTTTATCTCTCAGAGCATTCATTAGATATCATCAGATCTTTTGGAGATTCGCAATTTCTTGATCAACTTATTGATCAAATGCTTAAGAATCCTCAATGGCAGCCGTTTTTGAAGATTACGTAATCTCTGTTTTGGCTTTTACTCGAAAGTGAAACAAATTTTCTCGGTTTCTGAAAACTATTTTCTTTCTTCTTCCCAATATTCTTCCCTCAACATAAAACCCTTGTGTTGATCTTCAATGACGCATAAGCTTCTGCTGGTGTAACTAATACTCCTGTAATTGTTAATCCGTGCTAAGGTAAGTTTTTGATGCAAGTGATCTCTGATTTTCGGTTGTTGTTCAAGGGATGATAAACATTTTGTTTACCAATCGAGCGCTGCAATTGCCGTCTTGGCTTATAATTGTGCGCGATGATTCATTATTTATGTCATAGTTACACTGATGGACTCAACTATCGAAATCAAAGATTGTGGATTCGCTCAGATGAACCTCATATACTAACGTCCTCAGATGCTTTGGTGCTGCTACATGAGCGACCGTACCTCGTAGTGTGAATATGATTCAAAAGAGAGAGATTATCAACACCGGCTTTACGTAGGTCTTCGAAGTATATTCAGTAAGAAAGCTTTGTTTCAGTCAAGTACTCGTAGGTTGAATTTTCTGGTTGGCCACTGTCAGGAGCACATCTATAATTCTGAGGATGTCACTGTGTTTACCGATGGAGGTAGACGGGATGATCCACCAGTCTGCAGGTGCTTCAACTGTCGGGGCTCACACTCTACGTTTGCTTCCCGCGTGATCATGAATATAAGGACATATCGTGGCCATTGCCTGTCGACTAAAGCAGCTCTCATATCATGAGCCATAGGGACCAGTCAAGTACTTTCAACCATCCATTATTGTTTGTCTAGACTGATACATGATTAAGTTTTCAATTGTAGTCAACTTGTCTGATATTTACTCTTCATCAGCCTCCTCGTCCTCGACAACGACAGTTTGCAAACCCTTGACAGACGGCACGTTGACGTATTCAACAACAGAGAAAAGCTTCTCCTTGGCCTCCTCCTCTTCGTTTCGCTTTCTGGAAATCTTGATTCTCAGTCTGTAAGGGACACCCTGAATTCCTCTCTTCCACAGTTCCTTGTTCAAAGCGGGATCAATACGGACATCGTTGGTACCCATGTGCAGTTTGGCAAAAGCCTTGATGGCCTTGATGGCTCTGGGAGCTCTCTTCTTGAATTGAACACCATGAAGCTATATGTAGTTAGTAAACCGATCCTTTAACTGAGTGGAGAGTTCGACGAAGCGACATGCTGGAGAGGTGGCGTTGTTTAGAGGGTTCTTCAATCATCATGGGAGAGTAAGCGACACCTTCTCTGCAAATATTCTGCGAGAATACAATTGTATGACACCTGAAGATTGCCCATAGTGATTCGATAGAGCATAGTATACTTCATAATAAAGCGTGATGTTCAAAGTCATGAAATCTCGCACTCCGCTTGAGGCGCAACGACAACGCCTCTCATATTACTTATGTCGAAATGATGATCACAACACTCTGTCGGGATAAAACTGCAACATACTCTCTTGTGGAGGTTGATGGTGTATTCCCGAGCGACAACGTCGGAAAGAGCACTTCTTTGTTTTCCAGCCATCTTTGATATGTTTTCTGGTCTCTGAGCTGATGTGTTGAGCAAACTATCGACAGATTCTCAACAGAGCGGCCATCAACACTTTATTCAACCACATCAAATGATCATTGATTGTGCATCAATCTTCAAGCTCCTAGCTAGCATTACACACCGTCTCTGTCACAGCGCTCAGTGTAGCGTGAGACAGACGCTCTGCTACTTTTCCAAAAAGCGAACCTCCCTTACTTTGCGTTGGTTTGTCCCTACAAAAGATATCCATGCTGAGATGTACGCTCCGTCCTGTCCGAAAATTTGTCACGTGCTAGAATTAGGGGTATGACTGTTTTTGTTAATGATGAGCTAATCAGAAAGTTGTAAGCATCGAAGGTCTCGTTGATATTGGAATGGAACTACTAAACAGTGACAGACTGCTCAGGAAGAAGGTATGTTTTATTGTAATGTGCATATAAGTATTGATTTGGAGCTGTATGAAGTAATTACCATCAACTCCAAATCTCAAATGCCTGCTGACAGTTCAGGACTGCGGTGATAAGAGAGCTGGTCAATTCGTGACACTCGGCTCCATCAATCTTTGCCAACAATTCCTGCACCGTCTGTTCTATTCTCAAGATGGCAGACCGGCATATATGCGCGTGTAGATAAAGCTTTGTTTCAAAGTTGCTCAAATTTTTCTGCTCACGGACGAGAGCCAAAACGTTGGTCACTGTGGACTGGCTGTTCGAGATATTGTTCGAAATGTGGAGGCTTTTCAGGAACTCGCTTAGTAACTCCACATCTTTCGGCTCTTCATTCTGAGGTGATGCGGTAATCAGAGCCTGAAGCAGCCTCATCATGTCAGCATATACGGGGTCGAGATTGGTGTGGTCTCGTTCTTCTTCGAATGTACTCAAAACAGCTCTCCAGTGTGTCTCAACAGAGGTGAGATAACCCAACTGCGCAAGCGCGTCACCGATCAAGAACGACAGCTGTACTATACGCAAAGCCCACAGATTTTCTTTGAAAGCATCTGAGTAATCAGGAGCGCTGAAGAATGCATGGTAGAATCTAGCCTGGTAAAGTAGTGCATAAAGATCGGTAACGATAGCCAGATCATTTGGTGGTTTGTTCGGCCCTTTCATCGAAGCCACTATGGTCGAATGTTCCAGCAGCGTCAACAACAGTTGCAACGTCCAATCAATGAAATTTGGGTAGACACACCCATAGAAGTAAGGTAGCTGCTGGCTGGACGGAAGGTCTCCCAATTTTCTGAGAGAGGGTTGTAGCACTGAATTTCCCCTGAGTCGCCCTCCGTGTGCATTTTGTCCATTTTTCGACTCCGAACGTCTGTACGATTCCAGCAGTTTATGCAGGTTTTTTAGTATGACTGAAAGCCTTCTGGACTCAACTCGAGCCACATCAAGCGCGTCACATTGAGGGGCGGATGCCTGGGGTTCACTCTTCATATAACCATTCAAGAGGATCAAGCTGGCTAATCGAGTCTTCCATAGTCTGAAGATGCTGTGAATATCAGACAGATCAGAAGAAAGAATCTCGGATCGTGATTCCAGGGCAATGCTGAAGAGATTATTGATAGCAACGTCGTTTGGAGGATTTTGGAGAGAAACCAATTTGGTCTTTATGGATTCTACACTCGGATTCGCTGCCGAACTTGTGATATTCGGCTTCATACTATGTTAGACACGATTCAATCTTGAATGTTCAGCTCAAAGAGAGTACTGCTTAATTCTCATAGCCTGCCAACTTCACAACGTACTATTGACAGAGGCTGGAAGGTCTTCGCCTCTATTATATCTATCAAGTTCAACTTGATAACAGAGTTGATGTCTGGCTGGGCCATTGAGGCCTGTGGGGCTCTGTGTTGCAAACTCATAAATCACCAGCTTCTAAATTCACTCCTTCTCTCTATTCATTAATTTATGACACCGTTTACACGAACAACTCATAACTAATGGATTATCAGGCGGTTAGGACTGCGATTATCCCGTCTTATCAGGTACTGGTCTCCCCATCTATATCTGAGGGACCTGACAAGCAACTTCACGTCTCCATTTGGCCTTTCACCGCTCCCAACTCAAACCGACGCAGTAACAAGCCAACACCTCTTGCTTCAAGGACTGATTGTTCTGCACTTCTGAAGAAAATTAGTTGCAGTACAATATGTGCAACAGCTTCGCTTCTATTTAAATCATAACTGCCAGCTTACGGCCAGTCATTCTCTCATAAAAACCTTCTCTGTTCCCACGACAGTCAAGCAAAGTCGTCACGTGCTCAAGTAATCCCATTTTGGTACCTCAGTACATGTATTTAGACTGTATGTCGTCGAACTGGGAAATGTTGTGAGCTCTGCGTTGAGTCCGAAAAAGGAAGGACAATAGGGAACACGAAAC